>VXAY01007073.1:529332-575694 GCA_013399855.1 Oxyruncus cristatus
TTTTTTTAGTGAACTTTCTAGTGGCATCACTTCCCTGAATGCTCTGAGGCTTTAAAAGAAACCCAAGTTCTGTATCCAAAGGTTAACTTCTTGGAGATTTAGATTATGAAAATGTCAATGGCACAAATTATAAACCCATTTAGCTTTCTGATTAGTTCCACATTTAGCATACCATTTAAGGCTCAATTCTGACCTCTCATCAATTATATTTTAGTTTAGCTGCATTGATTTTATCTGAGTTATCCTTGCTTTATACCAGTGGAAACAAGATCAGAATCAGGTCCTAAGGGTAAAGTAATTAAAAATGTAATTACCACAAATGATTATGCAACATAGCTACATCATTAATTGGCTACAATTTTTTATATTTTTTAATGAAAATATTACTATTTATTTGCCAATTTCACAGAGATAGGTTTGTACTCTTTTATTCAAAAACAGTTCTGGATGGGATCCAGACAATCTAACTTAGGCACCTGGGTGCACCTACCCTTTAGGCAGTTACAGCATACATAAATTAAGTGATTAAGTTCACCAAATAGCTTTTTTTTTTCCATGTGACAGAGAGGTAACTGCACTGGAAAGATCCAAAAAGAAAGCCTGTCTGTTTAAACTGAGACCTATAAATTTTAAAACATCCTCATTTTAAGACCTTTGAAAAACTTTCTCCACTGACAGCATAGGGAATTTAGGCACTGATTTTAGAAGAAACAGATGACCTAGTACAGCAAATAAAATTGACACGTAACATTTATGTACTTTTTAGGTGAGGTAAACCCCATCTTTCTCACACTCTATCTAGAATTTCTTCCTTTCTCCTAAATTTTCCTTCGCATTTAAGGAGCTGTATTCCATGATCCTTAAAGCACTTTCAGGTAATTAGCCTGGAGTTTGCTCTGACTTACCTCTCACGCAAATCTTGTAGGATCCAGGTTTCTACGTACACTAGTATAAGTAATCCCCGAGGAGCCCAGAGGTACTTAAACAAACTACTATCTAAGTACTGTGACTACATACATAACTCCAACTTCACAATTGAAGAGAATAAATTTAAAGCTGTAAATATTCCTAAATAGTATTGAAGTTTGAACTAAAATTTTATTAGGAGGGAAAAAAAAAAAAAAACACAAACCAAAAAAAACCCAGAACAACAGCTTCTGGGTCTGATTAGTTTTCAATTTTTAATGGTATGAATAAGTAGTGACTGCATTGACTCCTTTCATCCTGAATGTTGAACTTTAATCAATATCCAGGATGAAGGAGATGAAAATGGAGCTCTTTGCAGTAACACAAAACTATGCAATGATAACTCAGAAAGGTTAAACTTAAAAAAAAGGCAAAAAACCCCAAAACAACAAAGCTGCTTCTCTTTTACTGCACATTTACTCAATACGTTGGAAAAATAAGCAAAATTGTATAAGCACCCTTGAATAGTTTATTATGGTTCTATCTATCCAAAATAATAAACTTTAGATCTTCTTCTCCATTCCCTCACTCATAGTTAAGGTATTGGGAGAGTGGAGGGTTGGTTGTCTTTCAGACAGAAACAGAAATAGGACTACATCCTCTGAAGGACAGTCTAATGCCTTATTAATTTGAAAAAGCTCTAATGTAAATATTTATACTCATAAATGTATTATAATACACTTATTAAGATGGATATACATAAGAATCATGAACTTCTATAGCTCGTTTCCTTAATGAATATGGTCTCAGCACTGCTTACTGTAGGAAATGAAAAAAATAAATTATTGGTATTGGAATTTCCCGTGATAATAAATATACCGAATGTTCATTACTCTCTCTTAAATGCGCATGTAAAAACCCTGACTTAGAATATACTTGTGCTAAACCACTTAGAAACTCCTCTTATTATCATTTAATGACAAAAATACTCTATCTATTTATTACCCGGGTATGAGTTTTTGTACCTCTTTATGTGAGTGCCACTGAAAAAGCTGAAACAATAGAGGGGTTACTCAACTAATCAAAGCTCTAGTGTACATAAGCTCAGGGATAACAAAAACAGAAAAAAAAATCCTCCTTTTTTCTAATTAGCCAACAGCGGCTGAATTAGTCATGAAATAAAGCTGGTAATGATAGGGGTGCACCTTATTTTAGATCTCTACCTGAAGGGTTTATCTTTTTTTAACCTTTTAACTTATTTAATCCAAACTAAACTAAAGGTTTACGAAATATAAACTCAGATAATATAAAGAGTCATGGCACTTTTTTTTGATAACATTTGTATGCACAGGAACCAATCAGAGCTTCATACACGCAGTATGTGTGCAGTTTAAATAGACTAACTACCTTCAAATGGACATGACTCCAAACTTATTTCAGAAGTGGAGCACACAATTGGCTTATCTTTATTCAAGGTAAAGTACAATTCATCAATAAATATAATTCTACTTATCTGAACAAAAATTTCACCCCCCAAGTATTCAATACCTGCCTGGACTGATCCCATCTAATTTTTCACCAGAGATATTAAAATACAAGTCTGGCCTCATTAAGGTCCTTTCAATTAGCAGAAAAAGAGAGGCTGTTGGTCACTCAGATCTTAGGCAAGCAAGCCTTAGACGGGCCTTTAAGCTACATTGTTTCTCCAGATGTGTCCTGAGATGGAACCTACATCTGAATCTACATCTACAACGTAACTGGCAGGACTGTTTTTTCATTCTACATCTTTCATAGGGTTTGGTTTATTAATTATTATCATTATTCAATTTTAAATCATCAGTCTAATCTTTGCTTTCTCTGACAGAAATACAGAGATGCTAATTTCTGGTATTCATGTCAATATATTACCCACAGCTGGGAAGTAGCCTCCCTAATTTAAATTCTTGAGTCTATGCCATAAACGCCAAAAAACACTCCCAAGAACAAACCTAATCAGGGAAAGGGGCTGCCCTAAAAGGCCTACGGAGAGGCATCCTGTCTGATACACTCAGGCACCCAGCTAAGGAGGCTGGACTTGCCTCTGAGGGATGGCAGAAACACCTGCCACACTTCTTCAAGAGGCAAACAAAGCTTATCCTTTAAAGAATCTGGTTTACCTAGAGTTTAAAATATGTGTCAATATGCAATACACAGCAAAGTTTGGCAGACGGAGTCTACCACCTACCCACCTTTCTGCTGCAGGCATTAACTTTTCTCCAGGATCCCTAGAAACCACTCCCACCCTCTAGATACAAACAGGCTTTTAAGTTTCTGCAAGTAATTTCCACAAGATTGTACTTTATGAAACACACATAAATAAAACACAGAGAAACACACGATAAATTAGGAATGTGAATAATGCATGTTGGTGAGGTGCAACATGCAAACAGCTGGCCAGCTGACCTACAGCACAACAGCTGAATGTGTGTGTCTTAAGTGACGGCGCTTGGCCTGAAGCCACAGGATCACCCCAAATTCTGCTTAAACACTACACTTTACTGTACAGCCAGTCCATCCAGATTACATACTCCAGTGTTAAGTATGTGCTTCTCCCCTTTTAAATTCTGTTGAAAAACTGCACGCAAAATAATTAAAAAAAAAAAGAGATCATCAATATGGTATTTTAAAGTACTTAGAATGTATTTTTATATGTATATATTTTTAACATATTTTTAACATCATGTTAGGTTTCAAACCATCCCACTCCCCCCAGAGAAAACCAAACCAGGAAAGAAAATACAAATCTGGAGCATTTTTTAAGAAAATTGATTGAATTAGTGTGCAATTATCCTTTTTGTTCCTTTCCTTTAGTTTTCATACTAGTCCATAGCTCGGGGAATATGGCACAAGAAGGAAGAGGGAAGGGAAAGGTTGTAGGTTTTTTCCATCAGTGCTTTCTTTCTGAGAAATCAGGTTCCTGCATCTGCCTCATTGACTTCAACATGCAGAAAGCAAAATCTGTAAAAATTTTGGCCCAGCCCTGACTGTACAACAGTACGTGAGGTGCTGTGACTGATCTCCAGTACTGGCTCAGTAGTTCCAGAAGGTCAGGAATGCAAGCAGCTGTCTAGAGTTTAAAGGAAGCTTAACTGTAGAGGAAAAAAAAACCGACAACCAAACAAAAAAAAACCAACAAAAAAAAAGCCATTTTAATGACTTAGCAGAGGCTTACAGAAGGTTAAGCTGTCTGCATAGATGCAAACAATGACAATAAAAACGTTAAAGAAATTCTCCTTACCTAAAGAATATCAATGTTTATCAGAGGAGCTTTATCTTGTTCTTAACAAGTTGAATCATGCAAAAACAAGATCAATAAGGGAGGATGCCTTTAAAGCTACATGATTGCATAATGAAAATTACTTTGAAGAGCTGGCTGTGTATTCATGGAGAGTTAGCAAACTGTCCCTGCAGGCGCTGGTGACATTAGGCAGCTCAAAATACAGTATTTCACTCAAAGCACATCTGACTCATTCTATTGGCATAAACATCACATGTTTAGCATTAACTGCTTCTACAACCAGCTTTACAAATATAGTTTGCTTCCCTTTCCAACGGCTGGCTTCTCCTTTCTTCTGTTGCAAATATTTTTTGCTTGTTACTTTTGCCTCTGACAGTTTGACAGTTATTACCTTAAGACATTGCAGGTGTTCTTTAGTTCTTTTCAAAGAAACATTTAGGTACCTAAAGCCCTCAGCACATTAACAGGTGACTAATTTTTAATGGTACACCTGAAAGAATAAAGCTCAAAGGCAGAAAATACAAACAAAAATAAAAGGTGATGGAAGCACTCAGTGTTCTTTAAAAATCGAATGTATTATTTTTATGGTGAAATGAAGAACAAGCTAATCATTGGCATTTTATAACATGGCACCATAACACTCAAGTTATATAAAAAGAAGACGCTACTCTCTTAATTAGGCTACTAATCAGCAGAGTGAAAGGTGGACTGACAGTGTTAACATTTGCTCAAGGTACAGATTTCGAGACTGTCACCAGTTATCCAGATAGTGGCAGTTTTGCAGGAATGCTGGTTTTGCTTAAACAGCACTCTGCCCCAGCCATTCTGGGAATGAAAGTGAATTCCCTTATTTCCTTTGTTTCCACAGCAAAGTCCCTCTGCCAGGAATCAGGACCTAGGAAGAGAGTCCAGAAATGTCCCCTGGCCTGTATCATGTTTACCTGGATAGAGCCACAGGCTTGTCTGAATGGAAGTTGATGTGGGCAAAACTCTTCCTCTTTCCAGAATACAGGAGACAAGAGAAGAAGGAAGGGCAGCCTTCCCTCTATATAGCTGTTATCCTACTATCTCTTTCCTATGAATGCATGATAAGACTGATTTGAATTTTTTTCTTTACAGACTTCCTGTCTTCTTTCCACCTTCTCTTGTTTTGCCTATATTGAAATGTAAAAACAAAGTGCTTCTAGCATTGACTCAACTATGATTGATGTTTCACGCACTCAAATGCACTCAAAATTTTCAAATAAAGTTGTGATGTTAGAATAAAAAATGTTAGATATTAATGAAGCCTAAATTCCACAGAATTTGCAATATGAAATGAGGACAAAGATTTTAGGTGTCTCTACTGTGGAAGAACAAAAGAGCATGGAAAAGACAACCTTCTTAAATATGGAGCAAAACACAGATATTGTAAGGAAGGTTATATCCAGTCACTAGAAGGATAGATATGAGGTGTGACCCATATTTACATACAGTTTAGAGCAACCTCAGGAAGTTGTACTTCTAGGGCTCCTCTAATATTGCTACAGAAAACCTTTACTTAACTGTAATTTAACTGAAAGTTAAATAAATTAAACTTTTGCTTACAACATAAAATCTTACTACAGAAGAATTTTCTCTGTTACGTTTGCCCATAGCAAATGAAGAGAAGGATTAAAACTTACATATATAAGTCAGGAAGCTACTGGCATTGAGTGGTTCGTTTAAGAGAAAATTATGTTTGAACAGAGATTGTCCAAACTGGACTCTTTTGTTCATCCTAAAATCATCTTTCATCCTTTTAATTGCAAATGGTAAATTCTGTTAAAAATAATAAACAGGGCATGGTACCCCTCTCCATCCCTCTCCATTTTGGAACAATGACTTTAATCTAGTTAGTAGATAGCATCCATACTACCAGCCTGCCTCCCCCAAGGGACTGGAAAGTATGTGATACAGTGTGTAGGACCTCTTTCTTGAGAAAGAGGCCCCAAGAGTGGTATGCTAAGGACTGGAAAAACAAATTATGGCTTTTCATCATTAGAATCATGCAGCCTGGTGTTAAATCGCAGATATAAATGTTAAAAAAAAAAAAAAGGAAAGCAATTTTAATGAAATTAATCTTTGTCCTCTTTCATTTTCTTCTGACTCTTCTGTCAGGATATTCAAACACAGTTTGCTTCTAAATAAAATTTATGTGTGTTTTTTCAAATTCTCAAAAGATTTATTTTTTCAAGGTAGTTATTTTGAAATTGCCAGTCAACAATTTAATGCACTCTGCAAAACTATTTCTCTCTTAGACACATACTTTTATTTACTAATTTGGTGTTTCCATCTTTCTTTTTAACTTTCTAAGTTTATTTTACTACATGAATTCTTTCACAGCTCTGAAGAAAACAGCAACCTCACAACGTGTACCAGGGTACGGCTTCTTAACTCAAACTCTCTGGCAATGAGGGCTATGCTATGGTCTTTCATTCAAGATGTATCACCTGGTTTTTTTTTTTTTTTTTTTAATTGGTTAATGTATTTACTGGTCTACCTGATTCATTGGAGCATCAGCTGTGAATAGAAGCTACTACACCAGCTTTGTTTTTACTGCTCCCCAGTTAAATAATTCTGCTCACCAGAAGCAATCGATACTACAAATGACTTGTGCATTAATGACATTAAAGAAACCAAAAAGTGTTAAACTGATGACCCTCTAATTATCACATCTTTACTGAGGCATTGGCTGCATATTTATAAATGCTGTTGGACTTTATGTTGCCCAGACATTGATTTTTGCCAATTAATGAATCTCTGTCTCTATCTTTCTTGAGCTGGATACAGATTTCTGATTACACAGAGATGTTTTTGGTAAAACACTGTAATTTCTCATTTTAATGTTCTTTTATTCATGAGAAATAGTGAAGTGAATTTGCTGGGATAATAATATCCCCTAACCAACCAATAGCAAATACCACAAAACAAACAAACAAAATCTACCAAAGTGATGCTGATAATACAATAAATCACTACATCATGTTTCCCTGACAAAAAAAAAAAAGTAATATGTGTATGTGAAGACAATCCTGAGTTTTGCAATACAGGTTTTATAGCAACCAGGTGCTACCATAGCAAGTGTTTATCTATTTTAAATAGGTTTTCTCATTTGATGATCTAAATTTTCATAATCATAATTCCACTTAAAATACGTATTGTTTATTAGCATTTACTAAAACTTTCTGTGAAATGCTAGTTTTGCAGCATGCTAATTGGAAAAAATACAGAAAGCGAGGAATTTCATTACTTACAGAAATACAGCTACCTTAGAGATTTTCATCTAAAATGGAGTTAGGGAACTGAAGCACCTTAAGCATTAGCACCTGCCCCAGTGATAGAAGGTGTCTGGATGCCTCACTCTCTAATGGTGATTTCAGACCAGAAAACCCAGGTTCACCACCATGCAACTTTAGGCTCTAAGTGACACACCAAAGTTAAAAATAAAATCTCCAAGACTCCTTAAATTAAAGTTACATTCTGATCTAACATCCTATGTCTTGTTCTTGGAGTCATGGAGTTTAAAAAAGAACCCCAACTTCATCACTAGCATAAAGACTTCCAGTTAGGTGCTAAACTTGAAAAGCACTAAAATTAGGCCTGAGTCCTTATCCAGAAAGTGTATGTGACCAAACTTATACAAAAATGTGGTCCCACGGGAGTCTGGAAAAGCAGGTTTTTTTCCCAAAATATGATCTACTGTGTGATCCCAATCTCAGTTGGCCAATGCTTGCCAGAAAGGTCAGCAAAGCTTGCCTAAGGCATAAAATACAGCATGACAAAACACCGAGCAACAGACTAACAAAAAGATGCTTCAGACTGGAACGAACAACACTTACTCCCTCATTATTTTCATTGGGTTTGTGGATTTTTTTTTGGTTTCCTTCCTCCTTCATTCTTAACAGTGGAAATGGTGGCATCCCTTTTTAAAAACAAGGTGAGAGGAGAATTCAGGGCACTCAGTTCACGGTGCTGTTCCTGCTTTAAAAGCTGTGTCTGTTCAAGTGTAAACATCAATCTAGTGATATATGAGAACAAGATGCAGGGAAACAAAATCATGAGCTCACTGTATCTCTCTTTCAAATAGTTTTTTTCCTCTGTAGATGTAGGACTTGGCCACAGCTCAAGGAGAAAATGCTCCTGTCACCCAAAGAAGCTGTCTCGGAAATGCCATTTGAACATTTGCCGCTTGTATGACTTAAGATTACACAATGCTGGATATTAAATGCCCAGTTTTTACTTATTAATTACAATCATGTATTCTTGCTATCTCTTTTTACAGGTTAAAGTCAATTTATAGGAAAATCACTAAAAGTTCTGCATTGCAAAGGAAACTTATGATGTATTTAAGTAACTACTAGTATTGCCTGTGAGAATTACTCTGGAAAGGAACTGAGTGTCAGGAGCTGGAGTATCACAGGAATCATCAGAGTGTGTGGGTGAGACATCCTAATACTTCTATATCATGGTTGAGTATGAAATATCTTCCTTTAATTACAGTCCTTTTTTATTCACTTGATGCAGAAGAGGCTTTCAACGGCAGAAGAAAAAGTGGCTGCCACAAATTTATTTTGAAAGTGAAGGCTTAAGGGATACTTTTTCTACTAATTTTTTTTTTTTAAATATAAACTTTCTCCACGGGGACATAAGGTTAATTTTTTAGCTGAAACAAATCAGTAGAGTGGCAGGGCATGCTAAAACTTAATTTCTGTGTATGTATTACATCTGTAAATTGTTTTGGTTTTGTGCACAATGAACAAAATTAAACCGTGTTATACAAGTTCCTTGAATTACTAATTCAGACCAAAATTAAAATTCACATGTTCTGATGTTACACATAGGATTTTGTTTTCTTCATTACAACATGATTTTTTTTTTTTTTGTTAATACAGTAATATAACTTAAAACTCTTTGGCCATAACTCAGTGTTTGCTTCATAAAGGCACACATTTGTTGCACATGTACACATTGAAATATTCGGGTATTCTTTGAAAAGAAAATTCTGCACTACTGTAAGTCACATGATTCATAATACTATGATTAACATATGAGCACTCTGGAGTATAATTATATAGCAATGAATATCTATTCTAATATATACTATATTATTGTCTCTATATAATATAACCATAATTTATAATCCATATATAATATATGTAATGAATAACACTTCTTTAAAATACAAGAATGAATAACCTAGTGACAAATACTTGGACAGCAATATCTATTACTAATTAATTTTTTTAATTTACTTATTTTATTTGGATTTAGCCGCCCGCCAAAATAACACCAGACACAAAAACAATCAAAAGCAAGAATAACATTCAATACTTTGTAATATCTGTAATTTCAGTAAAGATGTCATTGTCACGAGAATATTTCCCTGGTAATAATTTATATTCTTTTAATAGTAAAGCTATTCTAATATTAATACTGTTTCTTTAAAAAAACCCACAACAATCAAAAATTACTAGCATAATGACTTGTTTAGATGGTACAAATACTTTTTTCTGGTTTTCACTGTGAGGTTTTAAACGTGAAGTCTGGTTAAATAGGTATTTATTCAGTTTTTAAGAGAAGTGATATATTAACAACTCTTGATCACAAAAATTAAACTTTTCCAAGTCCCAGAAATTTTCAGACTACCACTCACTTTTGACTTAATTTCTTAATCTAAAGTTCAAAAGCTGTGTAACGTTCTCTCTGTCATGTTTAATAGAAAAAAAAAGTCTAAGGCAGAGATTTAGGAAAGAAGACATGGGAAATGTGTGTCAAACCAGCAGATAAAGATTTTCATTTAAAATGGTGGAAAGAAATTTGAAGAATCTCTATTGTTATCTAGCGAGAACCATTGTAAATTGGCATAATAAATGAGCATGTCTTAATTACTCAGGAAGTTTCTGAAATTCAAATCATAAAGCTGTCCTTCAGAGTAAGGACATTTGTCTATTTCACTGTGCAGGACGTTGGAAGGAGTGGTAAACAGGACATTAGCATTTCACCTCGTCCTTGGCAAAGCATGCCATTACTACTTAGAGTAAAAGCTTTTTGGGTTAGAAGAATGTATTTTTATATGTGTATCTAATGACTAAGGTAGTCAGTCTGAAGTCTAATGGAAGCCTTTCAATGCTATTCCAAAAGAAAAAAAAAAAAACTCTGCAAGAGAAAAAAAAAAAAANAAAGAAAAAAAGAAAAAAGAAAAAAAAAAAAAGAAAGAAAGAAAGAAAGAAACAAACAAAACCCAACCAAACCCAGTAATGACACTGTCTTTCAGCTAGTTTGGTAGCAGAGTTGGCCTGCAGATGAGAGATAATTTTAAGTATACTTCCAAAAATTGTGTGAGAAGTACTGTAATTCCATGGATTTAATAGATACAATCATAGCAGAAAAATAACAGAATTATTCTACTTTCCCTTGCTTTATACATAACTCACTGTATCCTCCTTCTTTATCAGAAATATCTCCATGAAACAAAATAGGGTACCTTTATTTCCATCTTGGTTAGCAGGACTCAGTCCCTGAAGTCATAAAGTTGATTTTTGGCACAAATTGTTACAAATAATGTTCTGTACAACAGTTCTTAACAGATTTTGGAGAAAAGGTTTACAATAAGCCTGGAAAAGATGGGTCATAAGCAGAAAAAGCTTAAAAATATTTAGAAAAATATGAAAATGGAGCAGTAAATGGGATATTCATTTAAAGCTAGTTCCAGTAAAAGCATGTTTTCCATACCTGTGTACCACAAGTATGCTACAAGAATTCATATTCCATTTCTCTGAATATTTATAATGTACTGTCAGAACTCCTTTTCTTATTCTGCCATTAATAATCAATAACATAAGTGGTATATCCAGAAAGTGATAATACAAGTAGGGCATGGTAATGGCAATAGTGATAGAATAAATATTTTAATATTACAGTGATGATTTTTTCCAGAGGTTCCTAAAGTGTGCTTAAAATTATATAAAAATATAAAGAGAATGGTAACATATGTGCAATATTTAACATTTTCCATTATCCTGTGTTTGCAGAATTCATCAAGACGAATGTTTATGAACATCTTCATAACACTCAAGAAGGTATAGATCCATAAAAAGTCCATGCAAAATATGTACTGTCCAAAGACACGTACTTACGCCAGATCAAAATGGAATTTTATAAAAAATATTAAAAAGGCAAAATAATAATCAATAATCACTATTTCCTTGCCAAAATTTCAACTCAGTTATTTTGCTGCAAGTTTTGTTCAAATAAATATGCATATATAAGTTAGTCATAAAACCCCCCATATTCCACCCTTTCCCTTTTCACTTACTACAAAAGATTAATATTTTGTTTCAAAAGTCTAGTATTCTTCTTCCAAAAACTACTAAGGCAAAAAACCAAAAACCACATCAGTCTGAAAAATTTTAGCCAAAAAATTAGGAGCTGTAATGGAAATGCTTAAGCACCTATATGCCTAAATGACTTTGCTCTATCTTGTTTCTCATACGTACCCAAATCTAGGCTAGGATTATCATGAAAGTAAAAATGTTTAAGGTAGCTTTGACTTCATAAACCCAGTTTTAGTTGGAGATGCTTGGCATTGATCCTGTAGCAATGAGTGTTTTAAACTTTTGTCATTTGAAGAGTATACATACTCATGGTTATACTTAATCGTGAACACAGAAATGAGGTACAGAAAGAAAACTTTTCTTCTTAGTACACAGAGTATAGAAAACTAAAAATAAATACTACCATAACTTTTTTTTTAAAAATAAACAACAATTTTCATTAACTGTATCTAGTTATACTTGACAATGAATCAAGTATATGCAAAATTATATAAAACCATGTAAAATGTAAGTAAAAAGGATAACGTTTGTTAGCTAATGAGCTTTACTTTCTAATCTGCAGAGCTGTTGAAAAGAGAGGCATTTCAGAGCAAACAAAAGTCCACCATATGGTGCAAGGAAAGACGCATAATAATTAACCCCTAACAAGGGAAGCGCTGCATGCAATCAGCTTATGAATTCTCTTCACATTAGCTAGATTTCAAACGGTGACATAGTTTTAAACAAAGGGAAATCTGGAGATGCTCCAGCAGCCCTCCTCAGGCGTGCTATGGCTCTGATATCTCTCTGTGGATCAACAGCTCACTCTCCTTCCAGGCTTTAAGGCTGTGGTGAAAGATTTTGATTTTTACATCTTCAAAACTTCTGTACAAATGCTTTGTTTTGATTCTGTAGCATAGATGGGTGAAAAAGAGGAGCACAGTGAAGAGGCGGAATGCTTAATCAGCCTTTGGAGCATGCTGCAGTTCAGTGATATGACTGCCTCTACATGCAAACAGAGGGACAGGAACAGGAGCCCCAGATCCTGGGCTGCCAAGTGGGCCATGCTCCTTTTTCTGCTAATATACTTACTGAAGGTATGTGTGATCTTAGACCAAAATACCATGTTTGCATGGGAACACAGAGAGGATTAAATGACTGCTCCAACTCCTTACCTGAGGATGGCATCTAGGCTACAGCACAACAGTGGGAAAAAAGCAAACCAAGAGCTTTTCACTATACAAATGCATTATTTCATCCTTAGTTTACTGAAACACTTCAAGTAAGATGAATTTTCAGGATGTCTCTGAGCTTTCAATATTACAAGCAGGAATCTAAGAGAAGGAAGTTTCTCTATGTCAAGGTACCAAAATTAAAACCTCTGCAGTAACACTAAATGTTTAAATTATAGTAAGTTTTGCTAGACACATCTGGATTGTAAGTGTAAATGAAATGTCATGCTAGTCAACTCGAGCAAACCCTCTAAAATTACTGCTACTGAGAGACACATATAGTTTCTTAGTAGTTTTCTGGTGTCTACCAGTAGGAATATGTTTTCTGGAAAACAGGTTGATTTGTGCACTTTGACAGATGGGAAGGAGAACACTTTTTTTTTTAAGAGGATGAAAATTCTTTGTGTTCATGAAAATTTTGAAAACCTGTTTGCAGCTCTTAAATTTCAGCTCTTATATTTCTTCACAAAACTTAAAGAGAAATGGGGGGTTGGGGGGGAAGAATGTAGTATCTCATTTCACACAGCATAAACAGGCAAGGTGAGAGAGAAGCTTTCTAAAGATACTGTTTTAAAAGAGACAAGAAAACAGGATTGAAGGTACAAAGAAAGTTGAAGAGGTGCAAGTATACAATCTATTCTTTATCTTCCATGAAATGGTCATTGTTTTGAAGCCTTTGAGGCTTAATCACTAATGAGTGATGTGCCATATGATAACTCAAAGCTTCGTCTCAGGATCTACCCACACCAAACCTTTATTACTCCTGGAAACTAGAACCTATTTCTCAATGGCTCACTGAACTGAACTCACATACACTCTTCATCACCTGCTCTGGCAAGTGTGAGAGCTTTGAATAAACCCAAAGACAAACCCATACAAGCACTACCCTTCATTAGCAGGAAGCTTTAAAAAGAAAAATGTCACTTCCATTACCCCTTCAGATTAAATCAGAATTAATCCAATTCGTTTTGAAGCTGAAGAGGAAAACAAAAACACATATGGGAGGAAAGAGGAAGGGAAAATGGGCAATGGAAGATGGGGAAGAGAGATGAAAGAAGAGAGAGGTGGAATCAGCAAACTCATAGCTGTGAAATGCTGGCCTGCAGATTAATATAGCCCAATCTGTAACAAATTCAGGATGTGATTTTCTCCAGTCTCAACAATGAAATCAGTTCGAATGCTACTTTATAAATCATTCAGTCATTTTTTAACAAGATGAGCTTCTGGCAAAATGCTTTCCCTCGCTGCCTCCTCGAAGAGATTACATTTTAAAAATCTTTAAATTCTGAAACTCTTCAATACGCTAATGTATGAGCTACTCCAAAAAGCAGCTTTAGCTCTGTATTTCAACAAATGAATTGAGAGTGAATACACAAAGAAAAAGATGATTTACACTCACTGTCTCTCAGAGATTAGCATGGGAAAAAATAAATTAATAAATAAATGAATAAACTCCAAACCACCCTTTTTCTACATAAGCCTTGTTACTTTGCTGAAATGCTGATTCTAATACAAAGTATCACAGAGTTTGTTTGTTGATTCAATGCTTTGTTACTCATGTTTCCAGGAATGAGCAATACTTTATGGCCAAATTCACCCTGATACAACTGGGTCATACTAGATTAGATTCTGAGCTACTGTGAATCAATCATTTACCTGAAATGAGTCACAAAGCCAGAGAAAGGGTTTTCTGCTTTTGATTTTTTCCTTGTCATTTTCTTCCTGAAGGATAGCACTGATTGGAAATAAATCATATATTTAGAAGTTATGCCATTCTAAACAAATATTTTCATTTTCTGATCCTGAAATTGTTTAATCTGATGCAAGAAATAGGTAGGAGAGGTAAACATATTTTTAACCAGATCATTTGTTACTGAATAGCTTGAAAAGCTTCAGCTCTGTAAATTCTGAAACTGTGCTTAAACATTTAGCCAAGTAAAGCCAACTATATTTAAGAATATTCTGACTCCTGGTTATTGATTTTGTTAAAAATCATTTTGTGGGATCAAGTCCAAATTAAATAATCTATCCGTAGCCAACCGCCTGCTTTAAATATAATCCACTACATTCCCATACTCTAAATATATTTAATATGAATGAGCACAAAGCACATATGTTTGCCCTTTATATTTGAAACATTGCAGACAAATGATTAAAAACTCCACGTGTAATAAACATTAGGCAAACTTTGCTCAGGGAAATGCTCAGTTAAGTTATTCTGGGTATACAGATGGATGCCAGAGCATTTGGTGGAAAGATCTTTGTCTGGCATTCCTGGATTCTGCTGCATTCTTCCTTTCAGAGTCCATTTCTTGCAGTTTTCTTCATGTCTCATCAGCCTCATACATGTTGCAGAGGGAACAGTATGGGGGGAATCCATCTAGAAATGAATACACCTGTTGCACATTAACTTCAAGGTGGATTTTCATATGGTTTCTTTCCTTAGCTCTCCCTTTCAAGCCTCAGGCCTTGGAAGGAAAAAGAGTGAAGTCTTGAAGGCATTTTTACATACAAATTCTTGGGAAGAAAGGACCAGGCCAAAGCAGAAATCCTAAAAACATGATTATTAACTTTTCATTAAATAGCTTCACATTTATAAATCCTACCTAAGAAATGAGAGATTATGCATAATTTTCTATATAACCTGGGCATACTACACTTCTTTTGGCAAGATCTATTCTGTTAAGAAAGACAGTCAATTCTACAAGAATCTTTTATATTATCGAGGATTCATAGATAAGACACATATTAATCTATTTCACATCTTGGTATCTGTCTGTCTGAGACACAAAATGGCTCAAATTATACATATATGATTAGTGGACTGTTCCTGCTTTCACAGTTGGCTCTCTAACTATTTTGAAAATCCTAATCTCTACATGTTTTCAAGGTGTCTCAACATATTTACACACACAAAACCACTACCACCAGAAAAAAAACCAACCCAAAACTGGTGCTACACCACTGAGGCTTATAAAGAGTTGTCTCAGTTTAAATCAAACTATTTTGATTCCATTCATTTCAATTTACACTAAGAAAGCTTCTTTCACAATAGGCAGAAAGGGATGCACACAGATATATAAATGCTAATCAGCATGAGTATTAGTTACAGGAACAGATCCATTCCATGACAATCCTATGTCTTAGTCTTGTGTCTTAAGTACATGTTTGGGATTCCTGGTTTTACACTCCAGAAATGTGTAGTCAAATTCTCTTCCTCGTCCTTTTCCTTTACTATGCAGATTTTTTTTTTAGATGTGAAATTACATCAACCATAATACTTTAAATATGGTTTGAAAATACCCTTTAAGAAAATGCGGAATGTATTGCCTAAGTTCTCATGACAAACTCACAGAGGAGATTGTTGTCCACAAAAATTGGATTTGTTACCCGCTGTGCAACAAGGCAATAATTACACACTCGAGAGAGACATTGATTATTAATTTCAGAGAAGTGCAAACCTGGGTGCTCAGTGGTATTCCACAAATCAAGCACACCAAGTACCAAAACTTTTTTTTATTTATGTATTTCAGCAAACAAAGGAATTAGTGTTCCCTGACTACAAGTTACATAGTTTTCTTATTAATTAGCATTCTATCTTCTTTTAGTTAATGATTCTCTTGCTTCCATGCTCAGTCTTTCTCTTCTTTTGAGTTGGTGGGTTTCTTGGGCCAGCAGTCCATGGGTCAGTGGCTGCAATCTCCTGCCAGAATTACCTTTTGTCCAGCTGAAGAGGATTTCAGCGCAGTTGCTGAGTTGGCCTTATTAATTTCTTCTTTATCTTAGAAGTTCTGTCAGCTGTCCCTGCGGCCCATAAATTCTGCAGTCTTTGTGTCCCCTATCAGTGGGCACCCTTCTTCCCAAGCTTTCCTAATCTCCCCCAGGTCTGAGGTCATTGAAGCATGTCAAGTCCTAAACCTTAAAACGGTGATTCTACCAACAAGTAATTTGTTTTTCTAACACCTGGACACCACTTAGAGCTTGTTAGCTGCTATCCATTAAAGGGATTAAACCTCCCTTCTTATTGGTTAGGCTTGAAAGTATACAAAGATCAAATATTAAAGAACATCCTTCATTTTACATGTTCCACATTTTGCAACACTATGACTCAATACGTTTGAGGGTTTTTCTACATTTTAGCTTTTTCTAAAGCTCTAACCAAACCTGCAGGGGCTGACTTCTCTGCTATGACACAGCCAATAGATTCCAGCAGCATGATATGCCCTGTCCCTGATAAGATATGCAACAAAGATTTGAGACAATAACAAGGCCCCACAATTGTTACTGTCAGTAACATTTCAAGATTAATTCAACAGTTAAAATATTGTACCCAGTTAGTTTTATTAAATCAACACTACGAATTTTTTATAATGTAAAATTACTCCTCTGCAGTCATCATCTTACAGGTTTTTATTCTGAATAACTTGACCAAAAGTCATAAATGACATTCACGCTCAGAAGGAAGTAAGTACTGACACAGGAACGTTCCTGAAGTAGCAGACTATCATTTTATTAGTTCATAATACATGGCATATAAGAAGACCCTGTCTAGAGGTAACAGAGCTACCACACCTAAGAACTTCTTGACTGAGGTCATTTAAAGATTCAGACCAATCTTCAAAATTTCTCGTCTTTCTTCTTGAGAAGAATAAAAGATATTCAAGAATTTAATTGTCAAAATCCTTTCTGTTGTGCTTCTCACTGGAAAAAGCTCAACTATTAAAATATCAGGTTGCCTCTCACAAGATGAATCTTCAGTTGTTTGCACACAGAAGACATGAGTCATAAGTTGAACTAGCTAAATACTTATACATATTTGGTTATTCTCGTCTAATTAACTGTTCTTCATCCCTCCTCCTCACTGTCCCTAGAATGTTATGAAGAATTTAATAAAAATTTGCTAAACTTCTCTTGACTATTATTCCCTCTTTATCTTCAGGAAACAGAGATTGTATATAGCTGCACTATCCTAGACAAGATTTCTGCATTACAAGTAATGTGAGACAAAGAAGAGACACAGACACATTTAAAAATTTCATGTTATTGAGTAGAGAAGTGACACTCATGTCCACTCCTTGTGGCACTCCATGAAATGCACAACTGCTTTTCAGCAGAAACTGCATGTTCCTTGTCTTGCTCCACCACGCTTTCTACACTCAACCTCCCTTCTCCTAATGAAGGTTCAGATACTATACCAAAACTAGAATTGTTAAAAATTTCTGCACTATAAGTTCAAAGAGCTGCACAAAATGCAAACATTTCAAGAAGCAATCATGGTGTTTCATCCCTTAAATTCCAACAGTTGTATGGAAAGGATGGATAGCGATGTGTCAGAAAAAATACCTTATTATGACTTGAACCCTCTCAAATTTGAGCATAATTTTCTCAGGACATTGTTGGGAACTAAATTATTTTGCTGTGATATAGACAGGTGGAATATATCCAGGCAAATAACAATTACCTTTTTCTGCACAGCCTGCCAGCTGCAGAGCAGAACTGGCCAGGATACTCCTGAAGTCTGTTCAAGCTCTGAGAGTTTCCCTGGGACAATCTGCCCTATGGGAAGAGCAAACATCTACCAACATCAATGCAGTGAGGGAAGGGATGTTGGTTTTGCATGTAACTTTTTCCTTACAGATCTTTTCCTGGTCTTGGCTGCCATGTGGCTCTTGATGCCCTATTTGAAGAATAAAATAGATAAACTATTCAGAACTGGTGAGAAAAAAGATAGAGAGAAAAAAAAAAAAAAGAAAGGAAAATAGGAATTGAGATGGAGGGAATTTTGTTGAAAGAAAATATATGGCATTTCCAGGTGTCTATCCAAAATATGAACCATATATCAGCCAGACTGTCTTCCATTTCTAACACTTCAGGTGAATAAGGTCTATGCATGTAGCTTAACCAGACAATTCTGTAAGAACTGTAATTACATTATAAAAGTAATTACATTATAAATTACTAGCCAAGCTCACATCAAGTAATCAGTCTGATTAAATGACTAAGGGACAAAACTTGGAGTTAAAATGTTTGGATTCTTTACTACGCTCTGCAAAAGATTTCCTCTCATTTCTTCAGTAAGACCTGATATCTCTCCATCAGAAATTTTTACTGCAACATTGGATAAAAATTCTTAGCCTTATTTATGATGGATATGAAGATTAGAAAATAATCAGTACATCACATTTTGCTAGCAATTTTTCTATACTTAGAACATGAACCCTACAAGGCATATCTCTGTGACAACATAATGTAATTACTGCATTAAACAAAAAGGTCATTGACTGACCCGGCTGTGTCTATTTAATAAGAACATTTCTGCAAAGACAAGACTATTACTACTATTTGTATTTAGTGTGTGAGGCAGTGAGATTATCCTTGCCTCTGTACACCCACTAGCAATTTTTCTTCTTCCAGAGATGACAATCATGAAAAAGACTTGCTTTATAAAACAAGGCATCTTTCTGATTTATTATTATTATTATTATTATTATTATTATTATTATTATTATTATTATTATTATTATTATTATTATTATTATATAGTTTTTGAAAAAAATTATCAGCTATAGGTTCTACCATGACTAGTGGAAAATAAATACATAAATCTGAAAGCATGAGATTTATTACATTCATTATATTTTAACAGACTGATTTTTTTAATTGCAGCAGCTACACACAGGAGCAGCTGGTTCCAGAATCTTTAAATGAATGAATCCATCAAGCCACGATGGGTAGGTTGTGAAAAGTCTGTTTACTAGTATAAAAATTTTTGGTTATCAAAACAAAGCAAATTATGCTAACCAGGATGAAGAAGAAGCTTCCTTCAATTTTGTTCCAACTTATTCAAGAATTAACCTTTTATTTTATGTAGGTAGCTATACTTTACATTAAAAACTGAGTGTGCTGACATGTACAACAAGAAAAATAAACACAGCAAAGACTTTCCATTTTTATGTTATTGATGCCTATTTCTTCTTCACAGTATATAGAAGGAGATAAGCTGGTTTGCTTTGCTAGAGCAGAGAGAATGAGAAAGAATGAAAAAAAACCTCTAATAAACAAAATGGTAATGTGGAAGATCAAATTTACTAAAACTACTCAGTATTTTGGCTTCCCAAAACACAAGCAAATGCACAACCTTGACTTTATAAGCAAATCAAAATGTGACGGCAGCAGTACACAGCAACTCTACATCAGCACTTGCCTATATTTCCTTCTTTCAAAAGAATTACACTCAAACTCTGCTTGCCTTGAAGAAAGTAAAAGATAAGGAGACAATCATGTCTCAGGGATCAAGCAACAGGAGACAAATGCGCAGTCTCTGTATTAGTTGCCACACGTTCAGATATACATTAAGACTTTTAAATAGCAGACTGGTTTACTTTGTTCACTGACTTTCACTGCTGTTTTTCCAGGTATAGCTCACTGTTGTATCATTAATGTCCCAATAGCAATGGTAAGTCAAGTGTATCAGTATATGTTTGGAAAACTAAAATAAATTGGTGTCTTCGCTAGGACTACAATATCCCTTCCAATAATATTTTTTATGTAAAGCACTTTCTTGCTCAGAACACATCCATACTAACTTCTTTATGGATTGCTATATTAAATTTTAATTTTCAGCTCCTAATCATAACAAACAGATTATGCAAGGACTTTTATTCTTTCCCTGTTTATAGCAGCTGAATCTTCATCCAGTATTTCTGCCTCTTTATAGAACACAGCTTAAATACGATGATTTTCCTAATTGAGATAATTTTTATTGTCTCTGTTATCAACTATTTTGGAATACACTTCTGATTTCAATACCTTTCTGAAAAGGCTAAATCCTTCTGGCATACTCTGTAGAAAAATTTGCATGAAGAAAGATATGGTACCAAGTCACACACATATACTTTCTTATCTACTTATACTTTAGCATTTAGCATCAAGTGTTAGTGAGAACTGCACCTAGATTTAGTGCAAAGTTCATCTGCTAAATTTTAGTCTGATGAATGCCATGAAAATAAAGAAATGCAGCTGAGATCAGACAATTCCTTTTTTTCATTCCCATCCTTAAATTACTGGTTTATTGAATTTTTTCACTAAAAATTAAGAGCAAGTGTGCTTTTAAGATAGAGAAATTTTAGTAAAATTATATATTATATATATACTATTTTAGTGAAAATGCATGTATAATTTTCTCCATTGAAAAAGGAGTTTCAAGAGATGAGCTTTATATTTCTATGATATACCCTGCAGTTGAAGAACAATTATATTAGGTTATTTAAAAGGAGTGTAGACATTAGTGTACAAAGTATTTTCATAAAAATTCATTACACAAAGAATATATCCCCTAAATTTTCATTATAATTAGATGTCATAGAATATAATTTTCGTAATTGGATACTAGAATGGCACATGTTTTTGAAAAATCAACATAAAACTCAAATTGAAAAATAATAAAAAGAAAAATTGTGGCATATCCTTTCTGGATATCAGGTTTACCTACAATACACTAAACTGCATAAATGCAGGTCTAAACATATTTTTTGACCAAAGCTTACATGCTTGTGGTAATGCTTAGTGCTCTGGAGGCAGTATGGTCCAACACAATTAGTAAAGCCCTGAGACATCATTAAGAAACTAAAAAGTGAGATGTGAATAAGCTTACTGACTCATACGTCCCCAAAAGAATCTGGACACAGCCAGGAGATAATCCCATTTGCAAGGGATTCCACATGTTCCTGCATACCATATTACAGAAACTGTATTTTCTGTCCTGGGGAATTTGCACGAGTCAAATATGTGTAGCAAACCTACTGCCTTATAAAACATCATGGCTCTTTATCTCGTAGAGTGCTATTGTTTCACCATCATTAAGCTTGCATAATTATGCCACTGTGCCACCGTTGGGTGACTGCGCTGGAGTGCATAAATGCATATGTGCTTTAAAAAAGGGACATGGCTGTGCTTTAAGAAGGGAGATCACCAACTGGAATGTTTGACTATTATTTTCTCCTGATATAGCCTGTGACTGAAACTTCTTTAAATGCTGCTACGTGATAGTTTTCTTGCGCAACTTTCCAACAAGAAAGAAACATGGCACTTGAATTCTTTAAAAGCTTATATTTTCATGAAACCTAGTTCAGTGAAAATGCAGGATAAGGGTGCCTTTCTGGCACCTTTTCCATGTTTCCCAGGATGGACTATAATGGAAATTGGAACAAGCCCCAGGAGATTTCATCTGAGGAGGGGCTTTCTGTATTATAGCAGGCTCCAAGGATGCCCTAAGGTAAGTGGAATTGCTCCAAATCTGCACAATGCCACATGCTGTTATTTTGTTATTGAAGGCGCCGTTACATTTTAGTACACTGTGCATTCACAACCCACCGGCAAAGAGGTGACAGGCATCACCGGTCATCTAGCAAAGCAGTTTGGTTCCCCTTAGACTGTCATTTATAATGCAGACATTTTATACGCCCAGACAGAGACTTTTCTCTGCTACCTGTGCAATGATATCAAACAAAGGAATCTGTTTCAGAATATCACGTGCCAAAAATGAGGCAAAAATTCTTTGCTGCCTATAGGATAGTAATGTGCATGAATAAACCTCACTCCCCTGTACGTTATCCCATCCGTATGGGAATGGCAGTGGAACAGATCTCTGCCATGCCAGCACTATCAAATGTTGTGCATTATGGAGATCAAAGAAACACATTCACAGTCCAAGATGCATCTATGACATTTGAGAAAAACTTGCACAATTGTACTGGGAAAAAATAATAATAAGGGGAAGAAAAAATAATTATGAAACTGTTTATGCTTTTAAAAAACTAATAATTTAAATATACCATTGAATAATACCATTGAAATCAAACTAATTCCTGATATAAATGTATGCACTGTTATTTACCTAAAGAGAATAACATCCCACATTGTCATAAGACTGCTGTATGACTAGGGCCACAGAAAGAGTATACTTCTGTCCCATGCTCATATTAAGATTGTCCTAAGTAGCTCTAAGATGAAATTCTTGTTTGAAACGAAGTTTTCAGTCTCTGAATCTGTCTTCTTTATTTAAGACTCCCTGGCAATTGGACCCTTCACCAATGTTTGTGCAGTGCCTGGCACAACGGGACATCAAGCTCGTTGTGCGCATCAGACACAACTGTAAAATCATTACTGTCTATATATATCTGTTCTGTTTCTTGGTCTCTTGCTATGATTCGTGTGCCCTCTCTTCTCTCAAACTTCCAGATGAATGTTCTCATGTGTGAAACAAGAGACTACGTTGGTAAATATGAACTATACAGATTCTGAAATCTGCCAGCAAAGCATACACGATAATTAAACATCAGCAGATGCATGTTATTTGCTAACTAGGCCTTAAACATCAATACATTCTGGGTTACATTCTGCACTCCTGAGGCTATTTATTAAAGCGTAGTAATAGTAAATGTTTACCTGCTTTGACATTTTTTTAATAGTTTTAAATGTTTAACTTCGTGATGGATTAAAAGTATTTTTATGAGACCAAAGCACCAAGAATTAAAGAAATTTGCTGCTAGATGATCTGATGAAGTACCATCTCTGCTTCCAGTCATTCCCGCTTTTTAGCATCTTTGAGCCTAACATCAGTTTTGGATGTAGCTAAATGCCAACTATCCCGATAAACATGTACACTACCAGCTGTGGATCCATCTGCTCAACTAAACATTTTCACACCAAATCTGTCAGGGGAAAAAAATATTGGTTTTGGAGTCAGTTTGTAACAACTGAAATATTAAAATCTTAACTCCAGGTGGCCCTTCACTTTTCTATTTTCTCTGATTAATATATTTAGAAGAAGCACAACCATCTATTTATAGCCTGCCTGAAACCCACAAAATCCAATGGAAGGAATTTGTTGCAGAACGCACAGATAAATAAAACATAAATCCAGAGCTGATAAACCTTCACTTTGCCTTTTTCAGAGCCCTTGCAAATGCCTACGTGACTGTGTGACCTGACTGATGTGCAGCAGCAGCTATAAATAGCTCCTGGTCCCTCTGCCCCAGCCTGGAGGCAGGCAAGCCTGGTATCTTTGTCAGCCCGCTCCCAAAACACCGCCTTGCAAACCCAGAGAGGCAACTGGCACTTCAGTACAGTAGGATGATAGCTGTAGTTTTATGAAAACAAAAGATGCCCCTTTTTTCCTTTTTTTTTTTTTTTTTTGTGAGCAGGAATACCTGTAGGAGCAGGGCAGACAGCTTCATAGATGAATCTCTGGGAATTCTAGAATCAGGAAGTCTGAACTGACTTCCACATGTACAGCACACTCTGAAGTGATAGCTGTGTACACCCCTTTGTATCGGGTAGCAATCTAGCTCCAAATCTGTTAAACTCTTCTTGCATTTGAACATTCAAATCATCTTTAGAAATAAAAGTCCTCAAGAAATGGCAAAGCAACACTGTGAATGTGGCTCTTGCTTGAACTGCCAAAACCATGTTAGAAAATTCATGTGGTAATGAGAAGGCACTAGGAACAGCACCTGCCAGTGTGCTAGTGCAATAACCAATATATCAAGTCTTAAAAAGGAACAAGGTCTGAATAGCACTAAGCCAGAGCTTATCACTTTCCACTCCCCTGCTGTGAAACCAACAGGAAGTGTGGGGCAGCCCCAATTCTGTCACCATGAAAGCCTGAGTGTCTGTTGCGAAACACGGATAGCACAATAGCTGAGCAAGAGGAGAAGACTAATCCTAACCACAAGAAGCTGGAGTATGTGTTTTCTGCTATACCTGCTAGGGCCTGTAAATTGCTCCTTCTAGAGTCCTCAATGCACATGCCAGAGCCCTGAGGTAATCTTACAGCTTCAGGAACAGCAGTTTGAAAATAATGGATACAAGTCTACTTAACTTGAAAGACCAGCTGATTCAGTCCAGCACCTGGTTTGAACAGTGTCATCTGATAGGCGAAACCAGAACAACTCCCCTCCGCAGTTAGGGCTTTTAAACAGTTGTAGCAATATAAGAAGTCAGAAAACAGAAAAACAGTGGATGAATAGACTATACTGTGGTTTAAAAGTCAAGGAAATCCTAGTGGAAGCTCCAGAGGGATGAAAAGGTGTGATGCTTCTGCAACTTTTGTTAATGAAAGCCAAGAGTAATTTTATTGAAGTGAATGGAGTAATGCAAAAATTTTCATACTAAAGAGCCATCAGACACATTTAGCTCTAAAGTACTCCTTGACAACTGAATTCATATCTGGTTTAGAAAGTTAAATTTTATTTTGGATATTACACCTTCTTCTGCTTTTTTGCATATACTCTTTATAGATATGAAATAAAAAAATTAATCTCACGACATGTAATAATTTCAACTAATTAAAAAAAAGTCACTTAAGTGGATTTGACAAGCAACTAACAGCTTAGATACCACATAAGAGACTTCTGAACTTTTTTGATACAGCTTTCTCATGATTTTATTCTGAGTTTATTCTTACTACCAAAGCTTAGTACTTAGGAAATCCAGGAAGTTTTTCCAGCTGATGAAATTAAACAACACAATTAAAATGGTCATGAGAAAAGTATCCAAATTCTGCATAAAGATTTAGGTTTAAACATTTTATCCTTTCTGGTTTGCTCAGCGATGACTTGTCTGTCTGCAGGAATACAAATGTATCAGTGAAAAATATATTATATTCTATCAGCTAAATTAATCACCTAACAGTTCTCACTAGTGAACACACTGCAATCTAATACTTACTGCTGTTGTATCTAACAAGTTAATACAATTAAACTGTGGAAAAATATGCCTTTTTACCTGTTCACATTTTTGATTCAAGAAACATTACAAAAAATTTCAGTAATAAAACCAATTGTGAGAGACATGAATGCCAGAAATAAGCCAAATATTATGAAGTTATGTGCAGAGGTACATGTACATAAACCATTTTACTACCTTCTGTAGTTTCAATTTCTCCAAAAGAAGTACTACTGTCATCAGTCAGAGAATAATGAAGTGGAACATGTTTTTGTAAAACAAACAAAATTATGAAGAATCTAAAAACAAGATCAATATCCAGCACCTGTACACAATAAATCAGGTTTTTTATTGTTCAGTAGCCAGCCTCTCTGGCTACTGGCTAATAGCAAGAAATAATATTAAAAAAAGACATGTCATAACATTTATCTCATTATTTTAATATTTAACTTTGGTGTAGATATTGCAATATTTTTTATGTCACTAACAACAGAACAAAAAGTAATCTAACAGCTTCTTTAGAAGGAAACCTTATGATACATATAATCCAGCAAGTTCTTGTAATAATGATTTCACATCTATACAGTCATCTGTTATAATGTGGCCTTTTTTCACTGCAGTCATTTGAGCTCTACTATTTCATAAAGCTAGGGACATTTACAAGCACAGAAGCATATAAATATAATATGCATTCCT
Organism: Oxyruncus cristatus; assembly: GCA_013399855.1. Taxonomy (NCBI): domain Eukaryota; kingdom Metazoa; phylum Chordata; class Aves; order Passeriformes; family Cotingidae; genus Oxyruncus; species Oxyruncus cristatus. The sequence goes on from VXAY01007073.1 coordinate 555,504, forward strand.
CGTCCTTTCTCAAGGAGTAGAGGAAAGAGTAACTGAACATCTAAGCTGCAAAGTGCCTTTTTGTTCTGCTTATGGATGTTTCTGTGTAACCATCAAGATAAAAGCAAGTCCAAGAAATTTGCATCACACAGAGAAATAAGGCAATATTTCGATAGTCATCAGATTCCTTGGGAATTAAGTCAGAGACTTTGATGCAACTGTACTGCTGTATGCTCTCTCCTACAGATAAGCCTTATATTTTCTGTGAAGAAATCTACTGAAGAACTTCCAGCAGTGAAACTATCAAGCACTGAGGCTTGAGATAGCCTTTTAGATATTTGGGCCCAGGCCAGAGAGTATTGAAGATAAGAGTGGAGACTGAAGTTAAGCCTAATTCTCTGAAAAGCCAATGTAAGGCAGTCTGATGTGCTCGTGGTAGTCTGAGCTGCTGCAGCCTTTTGTAATAGATAACTTTCCCTACCCAATAACAGCTTTACACACAGATATACTGTGCTACTATTATCCAAGGGAGAAGCAGAAATGCAAGAATAACTGCAGACAGTTCAACATCCAGCGGGATGAGGTAGACTGTCTTACCCTAAGAGGGAAGATGGACAGTTTCATTTATCAGATGCCACTCTGCGTCAGCTTTAGTGTCAACACAGAATACAGAAGTATATCCTAAATTATAGAATGCATTCAGCAAAAAACAATGTATAACTTTCACCAGAAGCTCCTTCAGTGGGGCTGGAATCTCATTGATTTCTTCTTGCTAATACCATCTCCGTTCAGTCTTAAACAACTATTCTTTATTTCTGTGCTGTTTTCTTGCAATCAGTTGCCACTACAGTGAAACTGGAATTGTTACAGGCCTCAAAGGACAAAAGCAAATGTATGTGTTTTGTGTATTTCTCAAGCACACCATCCAACCTGTTCACACAGTAGCTGAATATAGATGCCAAAAAGAACTACCAATAAAACTGATTCTTGAAAGACACCGGAATGGAGAACAGAAAAGCAGTCTGCCCTGACTGCTTGTTCGATGTGTTTGTCTGGGAATAATGCCAACCATTTTAGTGTATTACTTTGGATCCTTCTACCCCTCTCAAGTAAGAAAGTACTATCTCATGATCAGCTGTGTTAAATGATTCAGATATGTCTAGAGTGACGAGAATAGACATCTGTACTGTCTCCACTGAAAGGAGCAGATTACACATGCCATTAAAACCATTTCATGCCCTGCTTTAAATTCAGATTGTGCTGGATCTAGAATTTTATCTTAATTCAGTTAATGCAGTTGGCCTTTGGTTAACTTCTCTATGAGCCTGAAAAGAGTTTTGCAATTATTCTGTGTCTGTATGTAGGGACATACAAAGAAAGATGATTACAGTTAGCTCTAGGGTGAAATGTGGAAACTGTTATAGAGCACATGGAAATGCTACACAAAGGTTTGGGACAGGAAATGAACAGTTAATCCAACTGAAGCTACAGGGGGAATGACATGGATTGTAAGACGTAATTATTCAAACTGGAATTTGCTCAGGACAATGAGGGTAACACCTCTCCTCTTGAGAATTGTGTCAGGCTACACCTGACAGGACTTCAGGGGGCTTAGTTCATTTGAAAAGCAAAAACTCCAATTGCAGAATTCTTTTTCCCACAGGGGACAAAGGGTTCAGCATAATACAGTGAAAAAGAACTATCTTCCGAATCCTCCTTAGCACTTCTTTCAACATTTGGATTCTCACTGCAGGTATCCTGTTAAGTAATAATACTCCCCAGTATAACTCTATTCAATCTGATAGGTGAAGAGAAACAGCTTAAACAAGCATAGCTATAGTGACCATGAGTCAAATACTTGTGTAATTTAACAATGCCAACTAAGTAACAAACAAAGTAACAACATACAATGAACTAAACACTGCAGAACACATACTGGAAAATTTCTAGGTTGCTACTTTAAGGTTAAACAAGAGCGGTAAGTAGGTGAATGAAAGTTAATAAATACCACATAAATGTGCACACACTCACACATATAAAAGAGTCAATTTCATGATGTTCAAAGCTGTACAAAAACTACTATATCTTTGTGGGATTTTGCTGATTTTTCAAGAATGACCAATTTGTCAAGATCAATTTGTTAAAGAAAGAAAAATGGATTGAAAATCCACAATGTTTTAAAAAGCAATTCCTTTCAGAGCTCTACTTTTTTGATAAATTAGCTATGATCAGCAATGGAGAAATCCATTTTCTCTTCTATCTCAGCTTCAAATAATGATATATAATAATAGTAAAAAAATGTATATAAGCAATTCATACCAGTGCCCAAATTTTTAGAAGCATCCTCTACTTTTCAATTACTTTGTTTTTGTAACTCACTTCATGATTTTCAGAGATGCTAATTGCCTACAAGTCCAGTGGAAATTCAGTTTTTCAGTAAAATACTTTTGCTGGGGAGTGTGGCAGGTGTCTGCTTTGTCACATCCCTGAAGCCTGATTGAGCAACTTAGTGCAAGAGGAACTTGTGTCCTATCACATCCTCTTTCCCGGGCCTTTGAAAGAAATAGTTCCTCACAATAATCACTACTGAAAATCAGGTCATGGGCATTAGTCAGTGGGCATCCGTCAGTTAAAGCACTCAGAGAAACCCAATTTTAAAAACTTTATCGTATTTCTACATCATCAGGCAGTTATGTCATTACTTATAACCTGTAATCTTAAAGACCCTCCTCCAGGGGTTTCACACCATAGACGAAGTTAACGACCCATTGCAAAGCACGTCCTCATGATTCCAAACTTCATTTTCACACCTTGATTATGAATGACATGCTTCTTGTTTCACCTCCAGTAAGGTGCTGAGTCATCAGCACTGCAAGCTATGAAAGCACAAGTTTTAACATTAACAAAGGTAGGATAAACACAATCTTCAAAAGAGTCTTTTGAACTTAGACACCACATAAGACTATACTGTTATTATCTGTCGCAGAAAAACCTTTTAGCACCTAGTTTTTTGCAACACAAAGTAAGGCAAAACTTGTTTAAAATGCATCATAAGACCCATCAGTATTAAGGATCATAAATTTGTCTTCTGGGTTCGAACTACTGATGGCATACTACAATACAAATAAAAAAATAATAATTAAAAAATCTATTTTGAACTCATTTACCTGTAGTACCAATGTAAATCAGTATTTTTGAGTGCTCTTTTTACTGGCTACAAGATGATTTGTCCACCACAAATTGAGAAAAAGAGAAAAAGTGTTTTGATGAAAAAACGGTTTAAGTCAGAATACAGTCAATGTATTTTTAGCACCAATGATGCAGAACTTACAGATTCTAAAACATTAACAAGTGAAACATTCACTTGAATATAAACAAACTGGGGATAAGTCCACTCGCCTTCTAAATTTACTCTATCCGATGAAACAAAACTTTATGCTTTATCAGTCTTGACATCGATATTAAAACAGCTTTACAAACTGCCATAGTTGTTTATACATGCCTTCCAGCTATTTCAATGTGAACAGTGTCCTCCTTGTTTCTCTACCCTACACACAGCTATTTCATCATCTCCAGTTCACGTATCAATTACCAGACTTGTTCAATCTCAACAAAATTTTTTTCTTTTTTACGTCCAACCTCTCTTAAGCAATAACAAATACCACCATCAAATTACAGGTGAAATGTTTCTGAGAAATCAGAAAGCATAAAAAAAATATTTTCCTAATTAAGAAGGCAGGAGTAGAAGGGTACTTTGGGATCATTGTGCCCAGGCACCTGCCATCTCAGGTAACCATGTGTTGTCATTCCTTCCAAAATAATGTCCTCCCTCCATCTTAAAATCAGATTATGTCTCCCACTACTCCCATCAAAAGGCTGTCTCAGCATCTCACTGCTCTGATGGCTAGAAAAGTTAAAAATTCCAGCCTAAATAATCTCATGTTACAAAATCAGCTATTTGTTTTCACATCAGTAGTAGTCATTCCATTAAGTTGGCATTTCATTCCCGCATTTTCTCCCACATTCAATCCCAGTGTATCTCCGAATACTAGTGAAACCTGCGTCAGTGAGGAGTCTCTGTGATTTCTGTTGAATTTCCGCCATGTGAAAGAAAGGCAATAGGAGAAGAAGAAAATTAGGCACTACATGTAAACTTGACTGTGAACTAAAAATAAGGATATTCCTAAAGACATGGAAGAACAATAAACTCAACAGTTAAAGAAGGGAACTGAACCTGACTCTCCCATTTCACAGGTTACAGTAAAATGCTGGAACAGCATTTCTGAGTCATAGCACCCTATTTTAACAAAAGGATTACACTGTTCTTTTCTCAATAAAAAGCATGAACTCACCTCAGGACAGGTTTTCTGGCTCTCAAACCCACATAAGCTCCAATGCGAAATTAAAGGCAGAAGGAAAGGAGCTATGTTTGCACCTAAGCTGTTTTTCCAACAGCTTTTCTTCCAGCATGTTTCTCCTAAAATATTCTTCTGAGTCACCTCTTTCTAGAAAGAGGGAGTGAAATTTCATACTCTTCTTGAGCCTTCCTAATAAGGGATACTGACAAAATATTCTGGTTCTCCTCTGTGCTCAACACCACACTAGTCCATAATTTCCTTTACATGAGATGGCTGGAACCAGACCTGAGAGTAACAGGAAACTGTTCTCTTGCCTCCTGCACACTGGAGTCAGGATTACTAATGCAGGACCCAGAGTTCAGTACCCAGGCTCCTTCAAGCACTCTGTATAATTTCTTTTTTAACTGTAAAATGGAGCCAATTATTGTTTTTTAATGTGGCTTTAAACTACATTTGACGTTTCTCCTGGCTCAGAGATGATCACAGAGCTGACGGAATAAAAGGAGAGTCAACTCTGATGGAGTCCACATCGCACTCATACTAAAGACTAAGTTATGTTTACCAAATGGTCACTCTCAGATTTTTCTGAAGCAAATAAATTTGTCAAACTCTAAAATATAAATTACTTCAAAATTATTAAAAAGAAACAAAATCTGTTTTTTAAAAACTAAATCTAAAGTATAAATGGTTTCATGACTATTTTAAAAACTGATCTGCAGTTCATTGTCATTAATCATACAGCCATTACTAAACTTCTGCTTTCAAACTACTTTATTTTTTTAAGATCAGTTGAAGACAAGAAAGCAATAACAACAATACAGTACCTAATGTCACAAAAGTGAAGAATTTGCTCTCAAATCTTATAGGAGTCTAAGCCTCATCTGTTTCATTTTTTATCACAGTAATCTCTGCAGATATTACACTATATTAAATCTGTATCACAGCCTTATATATCTTCAGTTTTTCTGTTATATGTGTGTTCATGTCAAAAACAAACAAAAAACCCACAAATCATAATTCCCTAAGATGTTTCATGTCATGAGGACATATGAGTGGATTTCCTTTAATTCATAACCAAAATCTAACTACTCTTATATTTTCCAGTAGAAGATCTGTCTGGCAGTACTTCAAATTTATAAACTCCAACAAAAAGATTAATCATTTTATCCACTGTAACACTTTAATCATCTTACATTACTACTTTTTTTCTTTCTTCACATCCCTCCCCCAAAATGGATTTAATAATACAATTAGTGTTGGTCACCTAACAGGTTAATTTCCTGAAAGGTTAAAATGTATTTTAGAATGTCATTTTCAGGTGTTCCTACTATGAAATTACATTTGAGACAATTCAGTGCAATAATCTATAAATCTGTATAACAGATCTGCAGCCAGATTTTTCAACACCAGCCTGCATTTCAGTGCAATCTGTAGGCAACAGAAACTGTGAGCCATAGAACACAATAAAACAATTAGCATTCAAACTCAAAATGGATGCAAATTACTAGCAAAAAAAAAAAACAAACCTCTTAGAGAATTCCCCTTGGGAAGAAAAAAAAATACGTAACACAAGCTTCTCTGAGATTTTTAATATTTTGCATATGTGCAAATAATAATTACTGATGTCTATGAAGTCATTAATAATACTGTCAAAGAAAAGTATTATTTGTAGTTGAACAAATTTTTCTTTAAAAAAATAAAAAAATGGTATCACCTACTCATTTCAAGGTTAACAGAATAATGAAAATTCATATGGGTCCCTGATGATCAAGGTAGGATTAACATATTTTCACCTTCTCTAATAGAACTGCTTTGGTACAAAATACATTGTTCTGCACTGTCATGATGTATGGCTCGTATTTAGAAATCTGACAGTTTAGGAGTGCATTATGGCATTCCATTAAACTGAATACATTTTTGTGCTGCACAGGGAAAGATAAAGAGGCCACAATTCCTGTCGTCTTTTTAAAGAATAATTACTTTTCTCAATACCTTAGTGAAAATTTTAGTAAATGTGGTATTTACTGGACTGCTAAATTCTACTCTGTTTCAAAAACTACAGGGATGATATAACTTTTTATTTCATATAAATCCTAATTGTTTCGCATGAACATGAACTATATTAACTGATAGAGGTGTCAGCTAAACCCCTCATTTACAACTGTAATAACAATAATTTTGAAAACCTTTGGAATTTGCCGTGTAAGTGGACTGTGATGTTTCATCTTCTGAGCAATATTCAAGAATATCTTAATTGTAAAATTCCAGGAACACTGGAGATGCACTGTTATTTCAAAAAACAATGCTGTCACTGACATAAGAAAACAGGGAAAGAGAAGAGGTAAGAAGAGAGGCTTGGGAAGGGAAACAAAAGAGGACTAGAAAAGCACGTCAAACTTAAGGTTAAAACATACTAGTGAGTCTCCTTATTCCCATGGTGACAGGACAATGTTAAGTTGTCTACAACCCCCTGAAATGTAGACAAGGCATTAAAGTGCTTTATCTATCCTTACTAGACATTTAGGGTTGTACCATTACAAACCCAGCTGTATTGTAGGTGCTATTAGCCCATTGTCCAAATGCATAAAATTTCCTTCACCTCAACAATAATCTAGAGGATGCTCTCTGAAAAGTTTCTAAGTTGACTTTTTTCTTCAGCAGTATGGTTTTTACCTTCCCTTCAGTTTTCTACCCTAAGTTTTCAAAATGAAATTGAATAAAGAAGGAGTTTTCTGAAGATCTGTTTCCCCTCGTGAGAATCATGTAAGTTAGTCAGTCATGAAGAAAAGCAGAATAGTTGTGCATGGCCAGAACATATTCCAGGGGGAATACACCACTGGGTGGGAGTCCTTTCATCACAGCATCAAAAAAGCTAGCACTCTCCAAGCTCCAGATGAGCATTTTAGTTTCTCTCTTCCCCTTATGGCTGAGTCAACAAAATACAATGTGGAGCAAGAAGGTGGCTAAGTAATCACAGCAGCACACTGCAAGTGTGTGAGGCAGAATGGTGGCTTAGAGAAAATGTCAAAGGAGGAACCAGAAGGTTTGATGGTGCTGCCTTTGCTCACGATCATCTGGAGCTGTGGGAAATTGTCCTCTGTGTTTGTATCTAAAATGTACTCTGTGATTACCTTCTCATAAATGGTTTGAATTTTCTGACTATAAATGACTTTAATTATATTTAAAATAAAAATAATGAATTTGGTCCCCAAGGTTTAGTATGCTCTGCTGTTCTTTACACCTACTTTTGAGTGACCTTAGAGACCATCCGGTTAAAAATTGCCTGCCCTGCAGCCATTGGAACAGAATTTTAAAAAAAACTTATGGCCATATGTCTGAACAACCTCTTGCGCTTTAATGATGTTGCAATGTGGCAGAAAGGTGACACCAAAGCTTTAGAACACTTCCAATATAAAACAAACCTAAGATCTCTCTACACAAAAGATAAAGAGCAATGGTGCTGTCTCCATAAAATTATTCCTCTCATTTGGAGCAGTGGGGTGAGAAAAAACATGAGCCATGAAAAAGTACTTTAATGTGACCAATCTTGTTATTTTAGAGTAGTGGGTGAACAGCTTATTAACTGCAACAAGGTCCAGATCTTCCCAGGTGCAATTAGGGAATGGAGGAATGCATCAGTGTTACAGTTTAAAACCTGCTGTATTAAAGACCTGCTTTTATCCCCTGGGAGGCTTACCTAGAACATTGCAGAAAGATTCACAAGGGTCAGGTTGCCAAAAAAATGTCACAATTATTAGTGATTAAAAGCAAAGTCCTAGCAAGAACAAACTATTTCAGAAAGGTCAAAATCTCAGGATTTTTCTTTAATAAGCATATGTATTATTAAAACATCCTTAAGGGCTTACTCTGCTACCTGCTCACAGTCTGAGAACCTGGAGGTTCCTAGGGAGGTTTGTTTCTCTTTCATGTGCAACACTGGCAGCTACCCAGCACATGCAGCAGAGCTGCAGGAGGCCCAAGCTTTCTTAAAAAGCTGGTGATACACTGCACTAGTCCTTTTTAAAATCTCTCTTTAAGATGTAGAAGGATTAAAATATAGAGGGATAAAAAAGCCTGTTTGGAGAGGTTTAGAATTCCAGTCATGAAGAATTTGGCCATTACTGAACAAAGAGCACCAAGAGCTCTAAATTATCATGAAAACGAGAGTTTAATTCTATTACACATTTTAACAAGAAGGACAAAACCCCCAAAAAACAAACTACGGGAAGATAGATAACTTCAACTTTATCTTAGCAGTTATATAGCCACTAGCAAAATAGTATCTAAATGCCTCACAGTCACTAATGGATTTTTCTTCACAATGCTTCTTTGATGCAAAGAAGTCCTATTATCCTTATTCTTCTCATGAAGAACAGTGTCATGGAGAGATTAAGTCATTTATCCAAAGTAACACAAGATGCCTATGGGAATGACTATGTAATTTATCATGGATCTCTCGAGCCCCAATCCAGTGCCTGAACCAGTAGACCATTCTCTTCTTAACAGACAAGAGCTGATGTACAGTACCTTAAATGACCTTTCAAAATGGCTATTTTTTACATGGTTTTTCCTATTTCACCATTCTGAAGAAAGCTGTTAAAGCAACATACTTTGAGAGAGCCTAATTAAGCACCCTGTATCTTGTCCCAACACCAGCTGTGAAACTTGGGTATGCATATACTTTCAGACCAAATATTACATATCTCTTCAAAGTCAGCAGCAACGCTAAAGCTCAGCAGCTTGGCAGCTGGAAAAGATGCTTCATGCTCTGCAAATGACCATACTTTATTAAAGGCCTTTAAAGCCTTTTTCAAGATTTTTTATATTCCTGAGACTGAAAACAGCTACTAGGCTTGCAATACATGTCTGAATATATGGCAGGAGCCATTTGGTAAGTACCAAAATATGTTCTTTCCTGGCACACTACAAAGAAAACTCAAAAGTTCTGTTTATCATTTGGTAAAGCTGCTTAAAAACAAAAGTCAATTTTTTTCTCTTCATATTACATGAATGGATTTGGTTTGAATGTAATTCAAACTATAGGAGCACCCATGAGACTGGCAGTCTAACACATTGGGTCAGTATTTGCCTCTGATGATTCAAATTAATTAAAAAATACTGTTTAAAGAAAAAAACTACTAAAGTTTTGGCTTTATCCAAAGAATAAGTACAATTCACACCAGCAACCTAAAACTCTCCAGCCACTATATTCACCTGAAGGTATCATGACCAGGAGTGACAAGTTTACTAGGTCACGCTCCTTTAAACTTACCTTCTCTTTTGAGTGACTGCCAAAAGCCTTGCTTATGATGAAGTTTATGAAAAAGAAAATGAACTGAGATCATAATTCAAATTCCACAGAGTTCACAAACAACTTTCATATGGTAACAATTTTTGGGCACTGCTTGGGTTGACTGACTTTGAATCGGTGACCTAAAGGTGAAAGATTCTGCATTCCAGTATCAATCTCCGTGCTGTTTATAGCTTCAATTTTCTGAAGTTCAAAGTGGTGGAAGCAAGAGTTACATGGTTAAACACAGTTGTCTCCACTTTTCATCCAGTTAAATATTTTCAGACTTTTCCCCTTAAAATCATTCTAAGTATAAACCACAATTATACAAAATTTTCTTGTATATGGAGGACTTCTGGTTAAAAAAAAAAAAAAAACAAACTCCATTAAATAAGAAAACAATCTTTTGTCAGATAATCAAATTTTGATATTTTAGAAGTCCTGCAAATAGTGAAGAATAAAACTCTGCTACAAGTTCAATTCTGCCTTTGTAAGACTGTCTGCTTATTTCAAGGGCATTTAGTTAAAAGCGTCTAACAGCCTGCTTTGTCTAACTTAAAAATTTTTTAACAATAAAAATCCTATGATATCAAGATTTCATAACTTCCTTCACAAATTCTCGTATTTTCTTAATTCCTTTAAAGAAGTTTTTTTCTAATCAATCCAACAATTCTATTCTGTACTTAAAACACAAAACTTAACTAACATACTACTTTATCAGCTTCAGTGATAAAGTGAGCAAATTCATTTCCAGGAAACGGACTTGTGAAAATTCTCAAGGAATTCTCAGCTGTATCTGAGGTAAGTTTTTTTTCCACCAAAACATTTAAAAAAAACCATCTGCTATTTTTTTTATTTAGGGAATGGGAGGGAACTGACAGGAAACAGAGAAGGAAAAAACACTCTCAGAAAAATTAGAAAGGAATTTCCAAAATACAGTGTGTCCACATTGTAGACAACCAAATGAAATATTAGCACTAAGCATTTATTTATTTTTGACCACTGAGGCAGTACTTTTTCAGGTTTCCAAATACCTTAGCTCTTCATTTTTAATGAGACAGGCGTAAGAAAAAAAGAATAACCTCACCTATGGATTTATTGCCAGACTATTTAATCTGTTGCTTAAACAGTACATTTTTAAAGGTCTATCTTTTACATGCAGAGTAATGAGATAAAAAACTGAATACAACTGCAAATCCCTAATCTGATATTGGGAAGGGGACTTCTAATTTATCCTATGAATGCATCAGCTCTACAAAGTAACACTTTGGCATACTGTGAAAGCTATACATTATTCAGAAGCAAAAAATTATTATTTTCAGTACCTAGTTTCACAACCTGGTAACTATTTCTTCAGAGACTGATTGACTTTTATGATCAGTGCTACAGTAATTGTTTTTTTATCAGACACTGTTTTCTACCATTGCCCTTTCCTCCTTTACATTATGCAAATCTCAACTATGCCAACCAAAGCAACTAGACCAAAACATCCCTACGGACCCATTAAGCTAAGAGAAAAAAAAAAAAAAAAAAAGACAGAAAAAAAAAAAGGACCCAAAAATTGTTTCATGGCCTATTTGGTTTAACAACAGACCCAATGCCCATTCAAGCACATATAATTCAGAAGGCCTGCCTGCCAGCAATAAAGACTGAAATTGGATACTTTCTGAGATTAATTACCTAGATAGGGCATGATAATGCTAGTCAAATGGGAAGGTAATTAAAGTGCACCTTCCATGAAAATTATTCATTGCTGATGGATCAGGTGACAGATAAATCAAAAGGCACTTAAAAAAGCTACAGGTTAACTTGTGGAAGGCCGTTCCTCCTTGGAAGCTCCTGTAACCGTGGCTGCTTGCTCCTATCGTAAGACAAAACGCGGGAGGGCTGCGCGGCCTCCGAGAAAGAGGAACCCAGGGAAAAGTTATCAGCATTGTGCTTGCAGACAAAGGGTCAGCTAGAGTGGAACCAGTCGGCTGGCAGCCTTCAGATCAGTAGATCTCTCTGCTTGTGTGCCATAAAGGGGTATTGCAACCATAAAAGGCAGCAAGTGATGAATTAATAAGTTGACTAGTCCCCCGGGTGCAATCCTTATAGGCGGAGGACATGCTGCGGTAATCAAACAGGGTTATAAATTGTGTACATTGAATGGCACAAAATGCATCTCACTTCATCACCGTTAAGTCAAGACTTCCTGAAGTTGTCATTAACTCTTTGGCTTCAATATATTTATTTAAACAGTAGAAGTAAGAGAAAGGGCTTACAATAACAAAAGGGCAACTGATACTACCCAGTGGGATATACAGTCTAATGGAGATCATTGACTCTTACTTTCTAAAGCTGCAGGGGTCAAACTGCACTCCTTTTACACCAAAGTTCCCCTTGAGATGTACTGATTAAGTTCAAAACATTCAACTATATGCATTTTTAAATGCAGGAAAAAAACCCAAAAACACAGGATCAAGTCAGTTTTTACAGCTAGCTTATGCAAATTCCTGATTATTCCATACTTGAATAAAATTGAGCTATTAACATGGGTAGGCATTTCCCAGATTCCAGATTTTTACAGAAAATTTCAAAACAACCTTATATTGGATGTAACGTCTGATTATTAAAATGTATGAAAATGGATAATTGAATAATTATAATCTCTCAGAGTTTTTTTTAATGTGTGTTAACTCTCTAGATTGTGATACTAGAATACTGACTGTTCAGTGGAAGGTAAATGGAAAGCAACTTTGTGCCACCCTTTTTGTACTGAATAGTAATTTTTAATGACTTAAGATACCTGTGAGGGTTAAAGGAAAACTTAGCACTGACTTTGAATCAGAGTATAAATAGGTAGTAAGATACTTTTTTAAAAAAATATTTACTTAATTTCTTCTATCAAAAATATACTTGAGTTTTTCCCATGTTTTGAAACAACAGTTCTGTGTGCTTTACCAACAGCTTCAAATCATCCTCTGAATATTATTCCCTTTCCTCGGCTTCATAGTGAGTACTGGAAAAGAAAATTTAAGTGACTATTGATGTGTGATGGAATCTTAAAAAATATGAACTACAAACTGAAGCCCTTTCTCTGGGCCCAATGGAAAGCATAACCCTTTTTCAAAACAGAATTTATGACACCAACCATGACTGTTTCCAGGAGTGTTCTACATTTACAGAAGTTTATACGATCATGTGACAAACAGAGGCACAGTACCAGTTTACCAACTTCCCTGAAGTTGGCAGCTGTGGCATTTCCCCCAGAAAAGGAGCTGTGATGATTTTATGAATAGGTTTATCACTTTGAGATTATCTCATTACAATATTTTGCAAGAGGTGAAATTTTAGAGACCTGATCTATAAATATACCTCAATAGACTTAGTAAACCTTATCTAGTAAAGTAAAAGGCGCCAGGGATGAGAATGAACACATGCTTGTCCATACCATTACTTTGTTAGCATGCTTAGCTATTTGGGCATACTTCTGCCAATCTCAACATGGGAACACTGTGTTGGGAGATAAAGAAGTTTAGCTTTACAAGCATGAGCCCTGACATGCCAGGAACAGAGGATGAACCTTGATCCGATCTGTACAGGCATAGCTTTGGTAAATAGAGAACATACATTAGCTTCTTTAAGAGTCCCACTGCCTGTCTGCTAGTAGCCCAGTGGAGTTTGAACTACTGATTTAGACCTACAGATTGCTAAATGAGACAGCACATGTCTGCCTGAGAGATCACCACCAACCTTTACCCCTGTGGTAGTCAGCATAGGTGTTAAAGGTAGTCTCTTTATCATACAGAAATTATCCTCCCAAGCATTTGAATGTGATAGTATTCTGAGATCCTCAGATATCTGATAGGACAAGCATTGAGAAATGGCTCCCTCGAGTTTAGTGAAGGAGTTCACTTTCTCTATTTATTGCTCCTTGAAGGTTATCTGCTCGTAATTGTTCTGTGCTGCTGCATGGCTGAGTAAATTCATTGTTTACACAGAAGTATATAACACTGACGAGTGGCCATCACTGCTTTATTGTAGGCAAAAGAAACTGCAAGGCACCTGCAGCTCTCCTAATGGGGACTCTTAACTAGTATTACAATAGAAAGAAAGCACAGAATAAATATTTTATATTTTTAAAACATTTTTAACATAAATGCTATGAAGTGCAATCAAGTGAAATATCCCTATTTTTAGGACACACCTGTATATGAATATCCTCACTAAGCACCTTGGTTAATTCAGTCCTTGGTAGAAAGCTTCAAAGAGTCTTAATGACATGAATTACTAATAGGATAAGCAAATTATTTTTAAGAGTTTAAAAATCCCACAGACAATAAATTACTTTTAAATTTGCTTGCTTGCTTAGTATTTTCTTGAAAATAAGTAAAAGCATGTAAATATTTAATGTTAATATTGTGGCAGAAATGAACATTTGCATATGTGGGGGTGGGAGAAAGAGGGCATTGAAGTCATCAACTTTTGGCAGTTAATTTAGGTGGCTAAGTAGGAAGGTAATCTAACACTTCCTCTGTAATTAAGGACAAGTCAATGTACAATTCCTAAATTTGGCTCCTGTTCCAAATCACTCCCTAAAGAAACCTATCAATCTCCACCGACTACAACAATGTAAATATCCACCAATGATTCAAATGCTAATGTTTAATGCCAACATCAAAGAGCAGAACGTTTAGCCCTAAAATACTTCATGTTATTAACTCTACACAATATAGAGAGCAATGACACTTTCCTCGCTTCATTATCAGTTAAGCTGCAATATAAAAAATTAGAACTAAGGGTGAAATTTTGATCTCAGCTACACAAGGGAATATTTGGAGTAATTCCACAGGAGATCCACAAAGACACATCATTAGAGTATTGGCTCTGAAATATTAGCATCCAATTCCTCATTTCACGGCCCTGATTAGAGGCTCTATGAACTTAAATAGACTCTTTAGCGAAGTAAATGACATTTCTCTGCATAAGCATCAGAGTTTACTGGCTCAGAATCCGGTCTGCTGACTCAGCCACTACTGCCTGATAGGAGCTTGGGTGCTATGAAAAAAAAATTAGCTCTTCATTATGCATTAGGAAATAGGATTCTCAAAAATAAAAAAGAAATGCTTAGGTGACAGACAGAAAAGGTTAAAAGGAGAGATGGCAAACAGATCCATCAGCAGATATGAGGTGGCAGATACAGAAACTGAAGGGTCTGCTGCTGCAAAAACATATATACAAGAGATAACCGCAGATTCAATGGATAATTGTGTACAACATGCTGTTGAAGTGCAGGTAAGAGTTTAGGAGGGATCATATTTAAAAAGAAAAGCTAAGAATCACAGTGAGAGTACCTCACCCCTAGTCTTAAACCCACTTAAGAGGAAGTGGGATCTGTCTTAAAAATTCTGAAAAATACACTAACAGTCTAGAAGAAAGAGTGGTTAAAAGGAGACTGAGCTACATGTACACGTGTGCACGTACTCATCTGTGTGTATACCTGTGTGTGCCTGTCTCTCCCTCGCTTTTTCTTTCTCTAGCCTGTATACATCAGAAACCAGATGGAAGTAAGATATGAGACATCCCATTCTGCAATTCTAAGATTTCTTGAGTTAACATTGGAAAAATGCCAGCAGTTCTGTGAATATTTTTCCTTAAAGTTTTCTGTGTTTCTGCATATGTGGATTCTCTTGTGTCTGGTACATGATTTAGCTCATTCAGTAAGAACAGGTCTTCAGTGGCCTGTTGACTTCAGGTAAGAGCTTAAGATTTCTACCTCTCTGTCAAACATAGTTAAAACTGGTCAAAAACTGCCGACAGGGAAAAGAAACTGAAGTAAAATCTTCCAAAGAGATGTACATTTAGCACACTCAGATAGCTTTGTATGTTTAGAAACTTTAGTTAAAATTAACTTTTCTTAATTAGTATTAATATTAAAGTGGCCAGAGTCACATGACTTATGACACTTGCTATGAAAATTTAAATGAAAAGCATCAAGTCAGGGAGTTTAAACTACAGCTATCAATAAAGTCTGATTTGTTTTGTGGGCTGCCAACATAAACAAACCGCCTTATGGAAATATAAAGAGCAGCTTGTTATAAGCTCAAATTTAGGACATTTATATTGGTTCCACAATAAGATTTCTGTGTCATTGCCATGAGCATAATTTAGTTGTATTATGTTCACATGTAGACACCATTATGTAACACTTAGCTCAGACAAATGGGTCTGTTCTTGATCTTCCTTATTCTACTGTAGTTAATGACCAAATATTGTTAAAAATTGGGACACTAATTATCTGATGTCGACATGTTATGGATAATTAAGAATTGCTCACTCTGAAGCCATGCTAATTGTTTTTCACAGGTCTCCTTCCCTTGTCCTTGCGTCCTCAACAAAGCAAGTAGCTACAGGTTTATACGTACATCTCTGTCACGTACTTTGTCACAGAACATACATCATCCTTTCTAGCTCATCCCCGATTAATTTTGCTGGCTTGCAGCAATTATCTCTTCCTTTGTGACTGACCTCCTGGTAAATGGAGTGCATGATCACTGGACAATTTTTTCCTGCGTATTTTACCACTTAATTGATCCTTGTTGGCTGCCCATAATAGAATACACTAAATTTAAGACATAAAATGGTTGAAGTTGAGAGAGAGTGACAACCATGTTTTAGCAATTGTAGTTGACAGCTGTAAAAATCATATCTTGATAATGTTCTCTCATTTACCCTATTACTTGGATCAGTTGGTTAAAGCTGTTAATGATCCTCTTGGATCAATGTCGTTTGCTTGTAGCTATAATTTACTGCATTGGTGGATTAGTACAGATGTTTTCATAGATAGCTCTGCATCATTCCACCAGATTGCTGTCTGCATCAAATTTGCTTCCATTCATCACTAACGAAGCAAAGAAAAAGATAATCAGCATCTCCTATCTTCACATTAACTATTGAACTTGGGATAACACTTTTTATTGTTGTCAATTTGCAGCCTTCAACCATGGCTTCCTCAGTAAATTGCCCTATGAGTTTTCTCTAGAAATAGAACCAATTATATATTTTGACTATTACAAGGAAAGACTACATAAATGCTTAACTGTAAAAAACAATTCATATGCCAAAGAGTAGTAGATATAATTGTTCAATTACAAATATGCCCTATGGAGTCAGCGCTGCTTCTATCAAACACAAAGCAGAAGAAACTACATAGGGCAGCAACATAACAGAGCTGGCAAAAATTGTCCAGACCGTTAATTACCCAGACTGTTGCAGCACCTGAAAAATCTGCTGCCACCCACGGAGTTGTCATAGTGGATAAGTCAGCAATGGCTACAGCTATTAGGGAAGATATCTCCCTTTCTTATTACACCACTAGCACCAGAAAGATCAAGTTAGCTCTTCACAGACATTGGCTATCTTCACCCTTTCCTGTCAGAGGTGAACCATTTACTCTTGTGCCATTAATACTCCCTAAACTGCCAAAAGGCCATGAGCCAGAAGAGGAAGATTTGTATTTTTCAACTGAGGGCTTGTTTAACCAAACCTCTGTTTTTCCTTCTAAAAAAGCAGACTTGCTGGCACATGCAACAAATATTATAAAAGTAACTGAATAAAATCTGTTCCAAAAGAGCAGGAAATAATCACTGAGTATTTCTAAGGAGAATACCTATAAAAAAGTAAACTAGAAAAAGACAAATCTATATGGCATCTTTTTCTAGACGATTAATTATGAGAGTGAACTACATCTGTAAATGGTAGACTTGAGCCTTGTTTTAAGAAAGCTCTAGATTCAAGACATTTTTCATGTGGTGCATTTTTGGCATACTAACTCACTAGCTGTGATAGACTCACCACGAAGGTCTTCCAGCTGTTCAATAGGCACTTGTGTGAGCAACCTCTCCCATCTACAAGTTGCGGGTCTAGCTATTCTACTATAAAAGCTTAATGAAGAAACTTCTTTAATTCTCCCTCTATATGTTACCTGCTCTCTTCTAAAGATTTCCACAGGAGTCATTACAGTAGGTTGGCTCCACGCCAAGCTGTCATCAAAAGCTTCACTATGTAGAGATGTTCCAGTCTAAGAATTTTTTAATTTACTACATACAACCTCAATTAAGATTTCACTTTTGGTAGCACTTATACACTTGCAATAGTGCCTTTCAGCAGTGATGCTCATTTCTCATTGAAAAAAACATCTGAGCACTTAAAAGGTTTTGTTTGATCTAATGACAATATAAATTCTTCAAAAGGTCTGAAACAAACAAATAACACTGAGTTCAGATTTCCGACTGATGATGCTCAGTACTTATTTAGATACTGCATCCAGTCACCGTATCACAGTTCCCAGGAAGCAGAAAAAGGAAGATCTGGAGATATAGTTCCACTGCCAAAAGCAAAGGTCTCTGGAATTGTTCTTTCTTTGCATACCAGTTAATTAGCTACTCTAGACTATGTATCACCAAGAACAAATGTATCAAGTGATTTCTTGTCTTTGTACTGCAGCTATCTTGAAAGACTTTGACATTGCTTGGGTCTTCGCAGAACTATGCAATAAAGTTCCCAAAAAGTATTAATGAAGCTCAAAGAGCTATTATTTAGTTTCTACTCTGTTAAAAAGACTTGTGGTCATGACAAATAATCTAACTATGGATTAAGTGAAAGAAGAAACCAGGCACATCTAAAAAAGGTCTAAAAATCCACCCTGCAAGTGTCACAAGTAGAGCTCTTTAATTTTACAGACCTTTCTGGGATTGGTCATAGTGTAATATTAACATACATACTGCTTTTCAAGATCAGGATTAGTTTGTCATCACTGCTTTTATGAACACAATTGATTTAACTCATTAACATTAAGGAGATATATGGCCCTTTTTTTTTTAGAAAAAAAGGGGCTCCTACTCCTTTGTGTGACATTAGTTGACCAATCCCTCCTTTCTGTGGCTAAATTGTACTTTATATCACTCGTTTTCTTCCTCAAGTACATAGTTTTTTATTGCGTAGCTGGTGAAATTATGCTTGAGTACTGTACATTTGACCATGGTGACATAACCTGCTATTTCCATAGCTCAGTGCACAGGAAAGTCAATAGCCCTGCAGCTGTCATGCTTTTCTGAGCAGGTTGCTCCCAAACATTTAACATACATAGCTTAATTGGACCGTTTCCAATTCAGAGTTTTGGTTCTGTGAAGCTGAAGCTTTATCTTTGTGTGTAGTTACCCTATGGAGTAGCTTCCCACTCTTCTTACCTCTAAATATTGTAAAATTCACACAGTTGTTACTAGAAAACAGTTTCCTAGTAAAAATTATATCTGTTTCTAAAAAGCTTTTATGGTAGAGATGGATAGGCAAGAGTTCTGATATCCATTTGAGGGGAAAAAATGTATTTTTGGTATACTTTAAAAAAAAGTTCAAATTACATTCAGCCACAAGCTGATGTGCAAAAACCTGATACAGTGAGACTCAAAATGTGATACGAAGTTAAAGTTTCCTTTCAAGATGACAGAGCACCCATCGCTTTTGTTCCTGCATGTTCTGATAGAGCATAAGGTTCAAATCCTGCTCCTATTGAAGTCAATGACAAAATTTCCATTGACTTCAGCGGTGCAGGATCAGACCCTAAGCAATACAGCTAACATCTGCTTTCTTTCTTTCTCTCTTATTTTTCAGTGAAAAATATTGCAAAAAATAGAACTAAATATTAGAGAAAAAAGGAATTAATATCAATTAGCTATTCTGTGGTAAGTTTTCATATAAAACATATTGCTTGTCATTTCAATTTTTTGTGTATATGTATATAAAATGTTATCAAAACTGTTAAATATATATATGACATACCATATTATATTCTATATAGATGTTTCCTTCTTTGTGAAAATCCTAAGGAAAAATCTAACATCTAACAATCTTACAATAAGGCTGAAGCCTAGCAATTCTGCAGTATCTCTATAACCTTGTGGATTTCACAACATTAAATATGACCTGATACAATCAGTGAATGAACAAACTGTTTTCCTTGATCTGATGGTATTTGCTATACAGAGAGTAGAATTCTTATCAAGTTTTTACCCATCAGTTTAATTCAGGAATAAATTCAGTTATCGCCTCCTGTGAAAATATCTGTGATATTAGTTCAGGGTAATGTGATTGCAGATCAATAGGCAGTCTTAACTCCACAGAAATAACACAATCCACTTTTTTAATGTACTGAGAAGACATCTAAAAAAGTAGAAGAATAATAACTATCATATGTAACTAATTTCCACTCCAATTTTTCCCTTTTTCGTTGGTCGCCATGGAGTTCAGAACACTTACAGAGCTATCCTGTCTGCCTACTGGTTTAGGAAGAAGTATTAAAATAATAAAATATATTAAAATATATCTTAAATATCATTAAGAATAAACACAGGCATCCATATAGCTCCCATTAAACAAAATAAGCAAAAAGGTAACCCAAAATAAAGTCATCATCCCATATATATTTCTGAAAACCACAGTTTAATTAAAGTGTTTAGTGAATATTAGTTTTGAAACGTGACTTTTCATAAAATAATTCCCCCGGCTCAACAGGTGGAATGTATTC
>VXAY01007073.1:575744-614252 GCA_013399855.1 Oxyruncus cristatus
TATATATATATATATATGATGTAGCCATATCAATGTGGGAAAACAGATCTACATTTGGAGGTTGGAACATGAATCATAGCTCAAAAAGTAAAATCACTAGCAGGAAATACCAAATGAAACCTATGGCTAAAGGAAGGCCACTGAAATGGGAGAACACAGAAGAAATGTTAAGCTGACCACTGAAGCTATTTGTAATAAGCTGTCATGTATCACCAGAGGTGAACATTAGATGGAAGGCGTAGATGAAGGTAAATTAAAACAACTTGGTGGCAGCATGGGAAGAAGCCAAAATGGCCTGGGGAAAGGAGAGAAGTGAGAATAGGACTAGAATGCTGAGGTCACAGTGACTGGGAAAGCCGCAGGCATCAATCTTCTTGATTGCTGCCTCTGCTGGGGGACAGTTCATCGCTGAAGAAAAGTCAGGTTTAAGTGTGACTGACAGGTAACAGGAAACAAATAGATGTCAGTAGCGCAGAAACTATGAAAGAGGAGACTTTAAAAAAATGAACAGGGATAATTGAGAGCTGGGGAAAAAAGCGAAAAGAAACAAGAGAAAAATTATGAGCAGCAAGAACAAAAGGAGAATGTAGCATGTGGGACAAAGCAAAGTATCTCCCCCGTTTAGAAAGACTTCAGAATTACCTAGGAAAGGCAGAACCCACCTCACAGATTTACATTTTTACATTCAACCACTTCCTGTCATGCAAATCAATGGTGCTCCTGCTAATAGTCATGATTTTATAGCACGTAATGTTTTCTCAGTTCAAGTTGCTGGGATAATGCCATTTTAAAAATATCTGTTCCCTTTTTTTTTTTTTTAACTGTGAACTTTGGGATCTGTGTTTTGTAGTAAATGGTCTGAAAACTGAGGTCTCAGATGTAAAAATGAAATAGCAAATTAACATATATAAATTGTTACTAAAAGAGAATAGTTTTCGAAAGTAAGACTTGATTATGGAACTGAATCAGGGTTTTTTAACCACTTCAAGTTGTCAGCATTAAGTGCATCTGAAGGCACAGCATGACCTAAGAGTGCTGTGGGGCACCTTTCTCTTGCTGTGAAGAAGTAAGCATTAGCAAATGCTCCCTGCACAAGAGCAGAGAGTATGTTTAGGAACAGTTATTGGTATTACATTTTAACTTCTGTTTGTCATGTTCGGTTACAGTAATAAGACATTATGAGTGTTCCCTAGGATATGACTTTTTTCCCCCCAACAACTATAAAACCAACTAAAACTGGCTTGGGACACATACTTTAAATTTTCTCAAATCCTGATAAATGTTGGGAATCATCCAAAATATCTTAATTTTTATCAAGGTCAGGGTACGTTGGGTGTACATCTGGTACATTTACCAGAGACTAGTCCATTGCCCGTTTAGATAAATTCCAGAGGAAGGATGCAGAAATACAGTTTTAAAAACACACTATCTTTGCAAAAGTGTCAACAGAAAAATTATAAAACTGTTATTGAAACATATTTTGTAAAATTTTTGAAAATGTATAAATGTTGAAATATGACAAATATTCACCTGCTGTGAAACCTATCCAATTTCCATTCACCTTTTGAGTGTTGTATGGAAAAAAATGTAAAATTTGGAAAGGTATTTGATGGTTCAAAAGGAACTAGCAGTACAACCAAAAGGTGACTTTCTTATTAGGGAAGTGGTAAATTTTATCTTTGGTAAACAAATGTTCAGTAAGCTTGCAAAGGTAGTGTTTGTCAGGTTCACCAGGTGCGGCTCTTCAGTACATTCGTTATTGTAACTGAAGCTTAGTCACATTTAAATCTGAATCCTACAAGGATGCAGGGATTCACATAGATCACTTGCAATACTGGGATGACATCCTGTGTTCTTTATATGGTGTTGGATAGGCAAGATATGAAACAAAATGGTTTACTCCTGGGGGACTTACTGTACTTAATCTTGTCAAAAAAAGAAAACAAAGCAAAACCAAAAGCCTCATGGTTCTTGGCTGAAGCATTAAATCATGCCATATGACAACTGATATCCTAGTCACAAAGTCTTTTTAAAACAAGGAATGAATAGCAATGTGTCATACATATATATATAAGCAATGTGAAATGATACCTACCCACTTGCAGTCATTTTATTGTGTGATTTCCACAAATATAAATAGGCTTTTATTCACCACCTGGTTCTTTTATGTGACATGCTCTCTTTGTCTCATCAAAGCTTGTTATATGTGGGTGAAGAAACATTGAATATATTCCATATTTCCATTCTTTTATCAATAATATCCTGTTATCATTACACAATGATTTGAATTCTGTGACTATAGCCACAAAGGAGCAATTCAATTAAACCAAAACTACAAAGGAAAAATCTCATTGCAATCCTCTGTGCAACTGGTGAACCCAGTAATTATATATAGCCACCTATTGTGCTAGCATAATAACATATGAAGAAGGTTTAGTTAGACACATTTACACACATGAAAAGCAATATGGGCATAGAAAAAGTCAATTTTGCCAAAAGTATAGAATAGTCACACAGTAACAAATGAGAGCTGCATGAATCCTAGTTTACTTGGCTATAAATAAATCCAACACTTTCCTTTCTCTCCATGGTAAAATAAAATAGGAGCACAGAAGCATAACAGTCTCCTTTGAGCAACCAGTCTCTTTCTGTTCAATTATAGTCATCAATCTGTTCCACCTAAAATATTTTCCTCCTTGAGAAACCAAAGAAATCAGGATTAGGATCCAAAACATGCTGTTGCAAAAATAATGTAAAAGAGGTCTTTCCTTTTGCTAAATGCATTTGTTCTGAAAGCCTGTATTTTCTTTAATGCAAATTTTGTAATTCAGTAAAAAAAAAAAAAAAAACACCACAAAAAAACCACCAACAAACAAAAGCTGCATTTATGTGGCACTTAGAATCAGAAAATCTTGAAGACCTTGGAAAGGAGAGGTGAGGGTTACCTTCATTTTACAGAGAAAACTGCAACAAAAAGAGCTTAAAGCCATTTTTTTTCCCCACAATCTGTCTCCTATGTATATTCCTTTTAGATACCCAATTGGAAGCCTTTAAATCCTGATATTCAGAAGTGCTAAACAGACAAAGCTTGTATGACTACCCTTTCTCTCAACAATGACAGTGTCAAATCCTGGGAAATGCTTGCCTGTGCATAATCCCACAGTAAACTGGAGATCAGGGAAGGAACAGAGTCAGGTCTCCTGCTTCCTGCTGCATGCTCTTACAAAACTTACCTAGGAGGTTGAAGGATTTTTCCACTACTTGAAATATTAGGTGAAGTCTAGATGTTGTCTCTAATATATACAGAAGCTATAGTTTCACTAACATCCCTGGGCTTGGTGTGAGAATCATTTCATAAAATCATATAGCTTATGTTACTTACACCATAGCACAGGATAACTGTATTATATCTTCTGGCCTAATAAAACTCTTGTAAATCTATGACTATGAGAACACAAGATAATAAACTGTAATGAATTACTGGGGAAAACACAACAAAGTTGTGATTAAGGCTTTTGCATCTTGCTGAGAAGTGATACTAGCCACTGAATTGCATTTGTTTCTTCCTTTACTCTTTGTGCCACTGAACCATCAAAGCACATAAAGTAAAGCCAGTTTGATTCAGCTAAATAGGAAAAAGCCCAAATCCTCTTCCTCATGTGGTAGTTCTGTACAGTCATCTACAGAGAGCAGCATACTGTCCACCTGCACACGTTTGAAGAATTACAGAGAATTATTTTAAAGATGAAAAATCAAGGTGCCAAAATAATATAATCTGTGGTGCAAAAATAGTTTCAGGGTAATTTTTCTGTGCTCAGAATCTCATCATAAACTTCAAGAACTGAATGAGCACAGAGACCAATCCTTTCAGTCACAGAGATGGTTCCAAAATAATATAAAACGTGCATTTGGAATCCAGGAAAGCACTATGGGGAGATTAAATATCCCATAAATATTCCAGCCTAACTTTAACAACCATATAAACTGTCCTAGTTTTGGGGAGAAGAAGGGAAGGTTTTGAACTCAATTTATTGTCCTTTTTTTTTTTTTTTTTTTGAGATGACCATCTTCAAAGTACAAAATATGACCACCTTCAAAGTACGAAATAATACAGCTTTTCCTGTTTGCTCATTGACCCTGTATAGCAAGTTTTTTTTTTTTCTTATTTCATAGCATTACTGTAGTGGATCATTTACTAAAAAAAATTCCATGATCACAGGCATTCAAATTTCCTCCAAGATATAAGTATGAAGTATCCTTTAAAATATTAGTTAGCAGTTCTTACAGAAAGCATCACATTAGTTATTCACCTCATATTTTCTTTTAAGGTATTTCTTCAGAAGCTAGATTTTGCAAATGATGTTCGGTTTAATATCTTTTGTTCAAAGTATAAAAGGTTAGTTTTACTATCCCCTCTTAAATCCCACAGCACACTATTGCCTATAATTTTATCAACAAGCAACTCACCAATTCAGAAATTTAAATCACATTTTTTTCATTCAGCTGCAGACTACTAAAGCCCTTTTCCCCCCTGGGGTGATATGCTAGTTTGATTTCATTTTCCCTGACATTTCACCTGTCAGATTATGATAAATAGAAGAAACAAAGAATAATCATCACATTCTCACGGCATCTCATAATCAAATATCTGGAAATATAAGATAAATCAGAAACATTATCCTGAGGGAAAACATTAATACTGAAAACACCATCAGATATTCAAATCATCTTCCAGTGACCTAGGAATAGGTCACACATATTTAAAAAAATCAGAAAGGAAGCCTGCATAGGACTGTCACATCTACTTTTTTTTTTTATCTTCAAATACTAGGGAATGACACTAGCTCTGTGTCTTCTTTAAGTCTTTTCATCAATGCTTTCTGAAAGCAGTCCTGAGGCCAAGAATCAGGATGGGTTATCATGAAATAGTATAAGCTCAAATTAACTAGTTGGCAAGGTGAAAAGATTAATGAGCCAGAACACACCAAGCATGCTCCTGATTTACTGCATCTGTAGTTTGCATGTTCCAAATTTCTCTCAATCTCACAGTGTTGAGATTCATAAGTGATGAAAACTTACCTGCCTGGCCGGTGGTAATACTGACAGCCGCAAAAAGCCTCTGGGAACGACTCAAGTCAGAAACCCCATTCACAGCTTCGACTTCAAACGTGTAGTTAGCATGAGCTAGCAGGTCCATGACAGTGACATAGTTATCTACTAATCCAGTTTGCTGGGGCATATATCCAATGTTACTCCCACAGGGAACACACTCGCCCTGCTCCCAGCTGCACCTCTTGCACAAAATGCGGTAGGTCACGTCACTTCTTCCCCCGTTGTCAGCAGGAGGACTCCACTCCAAACTCACGGTAGTCTGGTTGATGTTGAAAATTAGGTTCTGTGGTGCAGATGGAGGTCCTACATTATACACAAAAAAGTGTAGGGTAATTACACAAAACTGCAGTGGGACATATAGCCAGCATTTTAATTACTGAAAGAGAAAACAGTTGAAGCATTTTTCTCCACATAAACATTTCATTATTTTTATTACAAGCTGCATAAAAGCTTCCTTGAACTCATTTGGTAAGAGCTTTATTTATTTTCCATTAATGCATCTGAATAACAATTGTCTGTATATTTACTGCAACTGACTTTAGCCGTTTCTCCTCTGTGCAATTAAAAGGAATGGCTAATGTACATTAAAGGTTTTGGTTTATAGTTTTCCGAAATTTGGGATTTGTTCATCTCTTCTAATCATACTGTACAAGCTGCATCTAGTCCTTTGTTATCAGCTCCAGTATGATTTACAGAGATATTTGGTGCTGCTTTGGATTTAGGAGACTTCCACTATTTAAACCACCAGTCTGTGTAGGCCAGCTTATTTGCAGTTAGAAGGTTAAGTCAGATCCAATTGCAGCTCAAAGCACAGATCCACACAGGTTACTTTTCATTTTTCACATTACCAATTTTGGTATTGTATCACATAAAGCACACTGTCTACAACAATTTCATGGCCATGGGAAAACTGTGCCTGTATTCCATCTATTACAATGAGTTACTCACTTATGCAACATGCAGTGTTTTCCAATGCTGTAACAAGCAAACACGATAATTATATTTATGCCGATTCCATATTCACTGTCAGCTCTTTTTCCCTCTGCTTTTCAATTTCATTTACTGTTGCAAAGGTACTTTTCAAACACAGGAAAAGCCAGACAAAACTACTCGCTGCAAGTGGTTGCACCTGGTTGGTTAAGCAATGTCCCTTACTATTAAATTCATGACTCACTCACTTGTGCATGCGACATATGGTGGATCAGAAGGTGCTCTATAATAGCTATCTTCACAGTCGCATCTTGAAGATCCTTCCTTGTCAGAGAAGCTGTGAGTAGGGCAGCGGGAGCACTGCAGATCTTGTGAGGAGGATTTGTAGAACCCACGGCCACAAGCTAAGGCAGAACAAAACAAATTAAGGCTCAGATTTGCATGGACTTCTATTCTGATCTTTTTTTGCATCTGTTACATGAGGTACACATTCCTGTAAACATCTATACTGCCCATCCTGTTATGTTGGCTAAAGCAAGACGTTATGCTAACAATTTCTTTTCTTCAGACGATGCTGTTAATGATTTTGTGGCATTTTTATCAGTTCAAGTATACACTACATATACTTCAACAGCTGGCAGTACAATATTTTAAAACAGAGGGATGCATAAATACAGCAAGCACCTGTTTTTCACCAAAGAAGAGTGCAGTAATGGTACAAAACACCTGGAGGCCTGCAATAGGCCTAAACAAGGGAAAACCAGTCTTGGGATCTGATCTAAGGCCTCTGAAGTATTTCTGGTATCTGAACTAGTTGTTTTGGAATTAATGGAGCAAATTTTTTTCTTCCCTGATCTGAGAAACCCAAATAAGATGTAACTCACAAGCAAACCCTGATCCTGAGGAAAAGAATTAGGTGTGAACACTTGTTGGAAAGATGACTCTGATAGGTACAAACAGATAGAAGAGAGCAGACAGCATAAACTGCACAATAGGCTTTTCCAGTTTCACAGAAAGACACAAGTAGGTTGAAATTAATTAATAAAACTGTCAAGAAATAGATAAAAGGCAGACAATTGGAAATATTCATATAAGATGATTTCTTACTTTGTAAGCCTGCTGTGAACCTATGAAAGTGAAAAAATTAGTTGTGTTCTAACACTGATGTTCAGAAATACTTCTTGCAGTTCCCAAGGCATAAACATCCATAAAACACACCTACCATGATACTTACAAACAACCTGAGCACTGCAACCTAGACAGCCAGCTTAAGAATGTATAAACTATGAGAACTGTAGGGAATGAGGAAGAGGGAAGTGGAGATCAGACAACTCTAAAACTGGAAACAGATTAGGACTCAATTTCAGCACTGAGGTTATGGGCAAACCTACAAACACTGTCAACATGCAAAACAAAACACAAAAGTCCTCCAGAACTTTCTAATAAAGCAGCGGGTTTTTCAACCACACTATTTCACTCTTTTTTTTCCAACCCAAACAGACAGCCTAACCTTCTTAATCCATCACCTGTATGCAAAGAGACAAGACAGCAGGTGAAACTTAGTCCTGGGTATCAAAATATTAAAGCTAGTTAAATAGTCATTCTGAGTTCAGAGAGAGAGAATTTACTTTGGTTATATTCATATTTGCTTGGATATTTTCTCAGAACAGAAATGCAAAGTATCAAAAGACACTGATATTTGGAACAGTTATTTCAGTTGTCTGGTACTGCAGTGATGGAAAGAGCATGAAAACAATGAGCTTCATCCAAATCTCACTAAGTCAGTGAGGAGAACCTTTGACTTTCATAGCCTTTGGACTGGACCCATAGTATAGCTACAGCAACATGATTACTATTAACCTGATTAATTTTATATAACAAAAAAAAATAGGAGGCAATACTTAAGATAACAGTAGATTGAAGTTGATGAATTATGTAAATCTTTAGTGTATCACACCAGTATAAACCAATAGGAAATACTGGCACTCTATTACTCTATCTACTAACTTTTTAAAGAAAAATATGCTTAAAGGACATAAATTGCCATAAATTTAGAGTTTGTTGTGCTGAAAAAAAAAAAAAAACAAAACAGTGGATGGAAGCTAAATTACCTGCAGAGCAAATTAGCATGCAAAGCTTGTATCCTTTGACTTTGACAAAGGGGCACGAGTTTGCATTAGAAGAAAATCTAGTCCTTCTTGCAAAATAGTTTGATTCTACCACAGTAGCTGTTACATATGGTATTTACAAAAGAAGACAGTAAGAATTTTGGAGAAGCACTTCAGATAAACATGACCCATGAATTCACAGTTGTGGCAAATTCAACTCAGAATTATCCTTTTACACCTTCACTCAAAATTGTTTCAGAATTTACTGACCAAAGAGCACAAAAGCTGAACTGATTTGTATGCATGTACCCAAGATGCATTTAAACTTCTGTCTGCTTTTTCAGTGCTTGCAATTGAAATTTAACTAAAATTACCAAATAACAGTTTCCTGCTTTTTTTAAAAAGTCATGTTCCTCCCATACCAAACAAAACACTGGACAAATACACAGGATCTTCCAACACGTAGTCCTCTGCAAAAGGAAAGAGTAACTTAAAAGGCAAAGATCCCTACTGTTTTTCCAGTCTGTCCTTCTCAGCAGGGAACATTACACAGCAAAGACACAGAGAGTAAGAGATTTCGGACAGAAATAACAAAATGCAAACAGAAAACTCCTTTTTGTTTTTTTTTTGTTTTTTTTTTTTTCTGATGACTTGATGAAGACATTTATATGCTTAGTCGCTCACTATTTAAAGTAAGTGTGCATTTCTTACTAGAGTTCAAAGGATCTGAATATCTGTGACTAGTTTACATGACTGAAAGCCAATTATTCTTCCGCGCAGCTTACCACAGGCAGCAGTTTCAGGCATTCATACCATACTACCATTCCATTAGCTTTTTTGTCCACTAAGAGGCTTGTGATGACATTTAATAACCATCCCTTCAACTTACAAATCCCCGAAATATAAAGGGCAAAATATTCCAGCACTGAAATTTTTAGCAGTATGAAAATAGCACTTTTAAAAAGGATTTTTAAAAACTTCTGAGTTCTTTAGAAAGGAGATTACACAGGGCTACACACTATAATTAAAAGTACCAATTGGAGGAATACAACTAAATTATTCTCCTATCCATCTTCACAAAATTAAATTTATCACAAAAAGTAGATTTTTTAGCCTAGCAGTGGAATTATTCTATTGCTCGAAAATTGGGGACCTATGGATCCTTATCTGTTTTTAACATATATCATTGTCCTCGCAAAGAAACTTACAGATGAGAACTCTACCAAGACAGTGTTGCACAGACCACCTATGAAAGTGTGAGAACTTGACAGAGAGTTATACAGACCACAGATGGAAATGAATCATTCAAAAATACTGGTTTGCTTCTTCCCCCCCACACACCTTTGTCCTACCTTTCCAAATTGCCAGAGTGGATTTTTTTATAAGTACTTTAGAAATATTTTTTAATTCTACATTATTTTAATTCCACATATTTTGATCCAATTTAGTTCTTCATGTAATATGTTTAAGATTACAGGGGCAGGTGGTATAAAATCCCTACTGCTACTACCTCTATAAGAGAGATTAAAAAATGCTAATTGTAAAAAAACAAAAACAAAACCATACACATTAGCCAAACATCAATCAGAGTTCTGTACATTCAAATCCAAAGGTATAAAAAGACGCACTGTTTCACAAAAGTATCTCATGGCAAAGCTTGAGGCAACTCAAATGACATTTGATCAAATTTTAGTATTCCCATTCATTAGTGCAGGAAAATACTTATCAGCAGCACTTCTTCCCTATAACAGGAGCCTATACTGTAAATCAAGGCACAGAACTCAAGCAATGATAGAAGATATGCAGAAGGGTATAACTGGTGAGGCAGCACACTGACGCTGTAGCTCTAATCCTCATTATTATTGATCTGAGTAAAATGTGAACTCATTTATGTTCCTCAGGCAAGTTAAGATCTAGGAGTAGTTTTGCAACTGAAGAACTTGTGAGGTGCTGAAAACAACAAGGCCGGAGTGGGG
The DNA here is from genome assembly GCA_013399855.1 of Oxyruncus cristatus. Lineage (NCBI taxonomy): Eukaryota > Metazoa > Chordata > Aves > Passeriformes > Cotingidae > Oxyruncus > Oxyruncus cristatus. The sequence continues at coordinate 585,871 of VXAY01007073.1, forward strand.
AGAAAAGGAAGAAAGCCAGCACAAAATACGATTTCCTTCCATTCAATGTCTTGTGTCATTTACAGCTGCTAATTTAAAAGAACAGCTCTTCCTAGAAAAAGCTCCCATTTTGTTCAAACAGCTGCTCCAAAGTCTTACATGTTACTGACAGCACAAAGACATGGAACAGCACCTACCAGCCTGACCTCAACCAGTCTTCAAACAACGCAAGAATTAGTTTTTAATTCTTTCCCCATATACTACAAAATCAATAATACAGGAGAAAGTTTTGCTTCAGCCAAGGCACAATTCTTTGCTTAATATCTTAGCCTCACAATCATTAGGGATTGTCCATTAGTGACCGTCCCAGGGCTGAGCAGCACCTTGGATTTGTTCATTTGTCTGCGATAGCCATGGCTGCTCCTCAGAGCAAATCTTCCCACATCCACTGCAAAGCAAAGAGATTTCTCTTGTTGGGAAGCTGGCAGAGTTCCACTGTGAAATACAAAGATCATATGAACAAACTCGCTTGGATGATAGAGCTTCCTTATGCCACGGAGCTGCAGTTTGAAACTGAGCAGGGCATTGCCATTTCATAATTAAACTTTCTTGCCTGGAAGCCCTAAATGAAGTGGTACAGTGTCCTGGCTGTATGCCATGAAAGACCATGGCGAAGATCATACTAGTAGTCCTTCTTAGCTTGGACTAAGTTGCTTTCTTCTTGTACATCCAGTAGCACTCAGCCGTAACAAGGATGTCTGGGTGATGGTAGAGCCTGGCACACGTCTGGGCAGTTGCAGCATCAGTGCACGGCACCCACTGGAGTATATGTCTAGCATATGCCACTGCAGTCTGTGCATTCACAAACATTTTTAGCCAGTATGTCTGGTATCCTTTAAGGGTCTATACAAATACTGTAAATAATGGAATATTTCAAAGCCAAAAGTAAATACTGAGGAATTAACACACCCTGCAAGGAACTATGACGCCACATTCGTGGCACAAGAAGGCATAAGCTGCTGACAGCAGCTTATAGAGAAAAATAGCGGCTTCTCTGCTGTGAGCTCATTCCATGCTTTAGTGGCCTGGTAGAGATCAAATAAGGAATATTTTCATTTTCATATTTATAAAAAAAAAAATTCAAAGAACCTCTGGAGACGAGAATTAAGGCAGATGTAGAGAGCAACAAACAGCAACCAGGGGTCTCAGTTGTGGGACACGAAAAAAGGGACATGGTAAGCACTTTTCATTTTTATGTCACTATAAACAGTATGGGACTCCTTTCGCATCTGGGAGAGCTAGGGAACTTAAATTGGGAGTGATGATGGAAATATGGTGAGGACTATGAGTGACATATGTAACAAGTGATGTTTATATAACCAAGGGAGAAAGAATAAACAGTTATAGGGCAGTGACGCATTAATCAAGAAAATGTTTTGCTACTACAATAATACAAATTAAAAAAAAAAAAAAAAATCTCCATTTGTAGGAGTACAGGGTTTCCCAGGTGGCATATCAGCTTAAGACTTATAGGGCACACAATTGTTCCAGCATATTAGACACCCGATTGAACATGGTTTTTGATAATAATTTTTGAATTTATATGAAAATAATGAAATGTAATGAGTCGCAAAGAGGTGACTGCACTAATTACTGTTTGATCCCGTTATAAAAAGTAGACTCGTGTAAAAGGAGAAAAATACTGTGCTAGCAGAACTAGAGAGCTTGTCTGTTTATTCTGATTTGCTTGCCTTTCCCTGAGTTTGCCATCACTAGTAAGTCTTAGTGGTATGTAACACAATTTCATGCAAACTTAAGGAGATTAAACTAACATTTAAAATACAATACATTTTCAAAGCCAGTGTCAAAGGAGTAATCTCAGAGTTTCAATGACACTAGTATTACTTATGAACTTGGGGTACCAGGCTGATCCCACTGAGGACTATTGCAAATTGACTGCCCGTCTTGGGAGAGCTCAGGTTTTCTCCTGAGTTCCTCCCTTCTCTTTACTTGAATAAATTGACTATATATTAAAGTGATCCTATACATTGAATTTTTTCCTACCTACAAGCACTGGCTATAACTTGTTTTATACCTGTGAGAGCATAACTCTCCATTCTTGTGATTTGTTATCAACTCTCTACCTTTCTATCCTCCCCAAGCTTGAGAAAATTAAAGACAATTCAGCTAAACCTCTTTTCATAGAAATTATGTATACACAAAAAGTGTGTGCAGATACTTCCTGGATGAAGTTATGCAGCTGCAAAGACTTTATTAATTATAAAATACAAAATGGACTGTTCTGTAATTGAAGCTCTCTGGGGGTCTGATACATTTGAAAATTAACATACATATATGTATGGTCAGGACCTAGATGGATGCTGTTAGATTACTTATTACCAACAGATATTTTAGCTAATGCAGAAAAAAGAGATGGTCTTTCTCCACTAGAGCTTTTAAATTCTTGCTTCATATTACTGTCTGTCGTTCCATAACTCAGGACTAAAAGCACAGCTTGCAGAAACAGTACTCCCACTGCTAGTGTTGCTGACCTCATCTACGATGGACAGGTCTAGAATCTTTATTTTAATCCTATTGACAGTGCCTCAGTGGGAGTAATTATAACAGTCGGCCACAAATTCAGACCTCCTGTCACTGATATATTAGTTTTTTTCACAACCAAAATGAGCAGCAGGCAAGGAGGATAAAAGCAACATGGGGTAGTGATTATAATAAAATTTGTCAACCCCATTCTGTATTAACCTGCTACAAACACATGACAATTTGGCATGGGAGACATCAGAAATACAAAAGGTTTAATCTTTCACGGTATCAAAATTAAAATTTTGAAAATCATTTGGGGGGCATACTTGGCTGGTAGATCACAACATCAGACACAGGCACTTTTTAGCCAGAGTCTCTGAAAAGTTTAGATAAACTGAAAGCAGACCATTATAAAACAATTCCCAACTGTGGATTTCAATGTGAAACATTAGACATAAGAAATCCAGTAACAAAAAGAGACTTTATAACCTCTGATCCTCTTTTCCAATAATTTGTGTATGTTCCAGTCGTGGCTATGTTTGAAACTGTAAATTATTTTTATAGTGAAAGATGGCATCTGTTATGCCTTCTCTGGCACCTAATATATATTGTTTTATAAGGAGCTTAGACTGTAGTATTTTATTTGTCTAACTACTATGCAATGCTAAATGTCTAACTTAAAAAGAAGTTTATTTTAGCTTGATTTTTAAACTGTGATAGCATCTAAAGATTATTCGTGTTTCAACCAAGGAATTATGTTGTATGGTTTAGCCAGAGTAAACTCAAGACCCTTAACAGTGCCTCAGCTATAGTGTGAATGACATATCTAAACAGGGCTGTCCCACGGCTGCATACCATCATCCACTGAATGTTTGTTGTTGCCTGTCAGGAATCTCAAGACTTCATATTCATTTCCCAAGCCTACTATGCCCTTGTTGTCCAAAATCCTCCTAATGTCTTTTGAGAGGTGTTCACATACTGTTGGTCACACAAAGAGAGACCCAGAAAGAGAATGCTTGCTGAGTAATAGTAACTTGTTCTGATTTTTCCACTGAATGAAGTGAAACCTTCGCTTCTCTACAGATCTTCTTAAAAAACAAAACAAAACTCCAAAACTGAGCATGTCATCACATGTGCCTTTTTAACTTATCAGTTACAAAGAAACAGAGACACAAAAAAGTACTCTGCTGTATTCCTGGCTAATTTATACACAAGGACAAGGTAATCAGATTGAAGAACATATCCTACAAATCAAAGAATACCCAATGTCACTATACCGTAACAACAAAATAACTTTGAATCTAATCATTCTAAATGAGCACATAAAAGACTACATTTAAATGGCAATTAGAGACACTCTAGCATATTCTGAGGAGAATTAATTAACTGGGTAAGCTAAAAGTTGTGCATTGAGGCTATGACATAATGTTTCTCTAAATTTTCAGTTTACAAGGATAAGGCATGTGCCTCTGTCATGATTAAAGTAGGTTTTGTATTTTATTCCCTCTTTCCAACATTGTTTTGGAGAAACCGTTCCTTTAAGAGCAAACCCCTCACCACAGACGGGCAGGGGGTGAATGGGAAGGAGTGAGAACTGGTATTCCTGGCTGCTGGGGCAGAAGCAGATCTCTCTCCATCTTGGACCACACCTCTGGCTGGCAGGCAAGAGAGAGAGAAAGACTCCCAGGCTGTCGGAGCCACCACTACACTGGCACCTTCCCTTGCGCCCCTGCCAGGGACTTCTCAAAAGGGAGCAGCCCAGGGCCATGGCAGAAAAGTGAAAGGAGAAAAGATATTCTGGGAAAAAAAAAAAAAAAAAAAAGATGTTTCTGGCTTTCCTGTTCATTCTTTGCCTATTTTTTCCCCTTTTCTTCAACTATGCCCTTCCCTCAAGATTAGGTTTGCAGGGTGCTCAAGTAGCTTCTGCACAGAATTGAATGACAGCTCAACTCATTAGCTAGCTTGGGAGCAAATGCTCCACACTTTGCAGGATGTGGTGTAGGTTCATCACAAAAAAAATGAATCCATGCCTTAAGTTTTGTCAGCAGTAGAAATTTTATTTTTTTCAGAAGGTTCTCAACAAGTCAGAGAATTAATGAAAAAATACTCCTGATTTCCTCATAGCTTCTGCATCTTTAGGGTTTGGTTATTGCTCTTTCTTCTTTTATTGACTTGAAAATATTTAATTATAAACTTTTTTACATTTTTTCTAAAAAATCTCTTCAACCAACACTGACTAATAATTTGGCAAATCTAAGATTATGAACTAACTTGTGTTAGGAAAGTTATGATGGCCTGATAGGAAAGTTGTATGATTAACTGAGCAGAATCATCAGGAGATTACAGGCAACCACTTAATCAAAAAAAGAATTGCCTATGCAAACTACAATGTAAGTGGTGGGTTTTTTTCTAAACGGATGTACGAAAAGTTTATGCTAAATTTGTCACATTTTTTTGTTGTTGGGGATTTTTTGCAGGTTTTTTTGTTTGTGTTTTTTTTTACTTATACAAAATTCAACTCAGCCACAAGGAAAAAATAAACAACAAACCCACTGGTGATAAAATGCATACAATAGATCGTTTGAATGATTTTTTCTTTAACTTTTTTGCTTCCCTATTTGTGGGGTGCAGTTCAACCAATGAAGCACCAAGAAAATCCTTATAGCCTACGATGTAGCCAGCTTGCTAGCTTATACAGTGTTGCCACTTAAATAATAAACAGCTTACTGAGTTCACTGGGGACTTTTGACTAACCTCCTCTGATGTCACACACGTTTTGTACAGCCATACATTGCCTGTCCATACATAAGTGAACACTTTGAGGTGTCTAATGCACACTCAGGCTTTGTGACTGCCAGCATGCCTTAGGTAAGTTTTCCTGTTGTCATGTAAAGAGAATGAAAAACATCAAAAAAAGGTCCAAGCAAATGAAAATAATGAAATTTGGGAAGGGGAGGGCACATATTTAGTGTTTGCTTATTTTCTAAATAAAAATACAGTAAAATCTGACCATTGACAAATCATCTGGAAAATAATTTTAAAATAATTTGAAAAACATCTTTGAATTTAAAGCCAACAAGATTCCCATGATCTTCTTAGTCTTCTTACCTTACCTTCCAATGCACAAAGGCTTTTGGATTTAATGAAAAAATTTTAACCTCTAGCACTGCCTTCAGTTCTGTGCCACTCTCTAAAAGAAAGACATTGAGATGCTGAAGCATGTCCAGAGATTGGACGAAGCTGGTTAAAAGGTCTGGAGCACAAGTCCTATGAGGAGTAGCTGAGGGAGCTGCAGTTGTTTAAGTTGGAGAAAAGGAGAGACCTTATCACTTTCTAAAGAGGAGGTCGTAAGGAGGTGGGAGTTAGTTTCTCGTCCTAAATAACAAGCAACAGGACAAGAGGAAATGGCCTCAAGGTGCACCAGGGTGAGTTTAGTTTGGCTATTAGAAAAAATTTCTTCACTGAAAGGGTTGTCAAGCATTGGAACAGGCTGCTCAGGGAAGTGGTTGAGTCATCATCCCTGGAGGTATTTAAAAGATGTGTAGATGTGGCATTTAGGGACATGGTTAAATGGTAGACTCAGCCTCGTTGGAACTGGTGATCTTAAGGGTGTTTTCCAACCTAAATGATTACATGATTCTATGATATTAAAGGTAGAAATGTACAGTGGAATCGGAAAGTACTGAGTACTCTTATTTTTTTGCCTTTTATTGATTTTTAAAGAAACTCCATTATTTTAGAACCTTTTAACCTCCTTACCTCAAATCAAACAAATGAAGTTGGTCACTGTCTAAATAGTAATCTTATTACACAGCACCACTGCAACACAACTATAATATCACAACCTCTTATAAGGAGCAGTGGACATGTCTCCTGACATAAGAATCTCTAATGCCTATTAAGCCCCACAAAGGCTCTCATTTCCCTTGCCAAATGAACAGCCAGAGTGTTATCAGAGTCCTCTAATTAAAAAGTCACTGTGTTTTTTCCCCAAACCTTACAAAAACAGTTTACAAATATCTGAAAAACTCTCTCACTCCATGGCTACCCTTATTCTCCCTTCCTGGGAGCAACATTGAGAAGCTTCCAGGAGAAGAGATATAAACTGGTGAAGGGAGGACTTGTGATGATAGCTCTTCTGGTGGAGTTGCTTAAGAGGAATAGCAGAAATAGGCGTAACTTTCTATCCCTATCATTGACATATGTCAGCCAGGACTGCCAGTAAAGGAGATCTAAGTGTGAAGAGATCAAAGTTTCCCACGTGCCTCTCTTCCTTCAGAGTCATTCCTCAAAGGATGAGTCTGGTGGCTGTGGGGGACAGATGGCTTATATTGCCCCAGGAAGAGCAGATGCCTGCAGCTAGGCACTTTTCAGGCTGCCCACAGACTGGATTTGCCCATCTACAACTTTCCAGGAGAACTGACCTGCCTGTCTGACCCCAACCATGGGCAAGTATGGGTGGGACACTGTTGCCTCAGGCCAGCTGGAGGATACCAGGCCAAGTTTTCCTTCCCAGGATGCCATGAACTTCACCTAATGCTTGCCTGTAAAGCCTAGACACACAGACTGTCTGTTTTTTGCTCAAAGGCTCAACACTGATGTCCAAAATACAATGTAGATGCACCTAAGCTGACAAAGGAATTCCCCAGCAGCAATCTACTTCTGCAAAATATAAAGATTACTTTATTATACAGGCATGATCGTTCATATGTCACTAAAGTCTTATTTACAAAAGCTCGTGACATACTAATCTAAAACTAAATTTTGTGCTGTTTGTTTTATTGGTTCCTCAATCCAGTTTACTCTACAGCCATTTAGCATCTCTGAAGGCACTAACATAGCAGCAGGGGGCTGTGAAACGGTGGAAACACTCCTTTCAGCAACAATGTTTAATCGATGCATTAGTAACATGTAAAGTTAGTAAAACTATAACCTGAGTAGCTTCCTGCACTTCTGTAGAGAGAACAGCTTGATCATTGTCTATCTCTATTGCATAGATTCCCTCTTCACACAGATGATTCCCTCCTGATACCCAAAAATCCTGTTCTGTAACTGTCCGGGTACAAACATAACAGAAGAGTTTCCTGTGAAGGCCTCAGATAAACCGAAATCATTTTGGTCCATGTGAAATAATGGAGGTCCCTAGGGGGAATCTCAGATCTCTCTCAGATCTCATGGTTCACAGATAAAGTTCTCCGTAAAGCAAGTGGTGCAAATGGATCTATTCTATTTCTTCCTGAAGCTTTGAGACAATCACCTTGATGTGGATATTTAATTTAATTTAACTGTAGTTGGCTGGCAAGAAATAAATCTGGAGAGCTTACTCATAAAATAGAACAGAAGCAGGCATCTCTATAAGCTTTTCAATTGAAATGAAATTAAAATAACTTAATAACACATTTTCGTTTCCTTTGGACAATGACCTACTATTACCATACTAGGCCTCAACCCAGAAGAAATTTTTCACAGATTTCTGTAACGCATTACTAAAGGCCATCATTATACAGCAGGCAAATCCATCCAAACAAAAGATCAGCTTCCAAGAACTCGCAAGAGAAAAATTACTCTGCTTCTGCACAACAGTGCTATAGAATCTAAAAATATCTTTACTTGCATATCCTGATCTCAGATATTTCTACATTTAATTCTGATTGTCCTACTTACTTAAAAAAAAAAAAAAATGCTCGTGTCTTTGAATCCATTGTGATGCTTTTAAAGGAACTTTAATGCAAAAAAGCAACTGTTCTCCACAGTTACATTTGGCTGGAAACAGGAAGAAACAGAAATGCTGCCAGAAAGGAAACAAAAAAATATACTCTAATTTCTTTAAGAAGGGACTCCCTGCTAGGTTCACAGAAGACAATAACATTTTTATTAGTGTATAGATTGGAAACTTAAACTGTGTGTGTAGGTATTTCATGATAATCCTTCAAAATAAAAGTGGATTTAACCTCTTTATCTAAAGATAAGAGTGTTAGTTTATTAAGAGATTACAAACACACAATGCCCCTTTAATGAAAAACAGTAAAAATAGAGAGGAAAAACATTACTAGAGTAATTCACTGATATGAAACTGAACTGGAGTAAAACATGAAGAAATTTCTTCTGGATTTGCTTCAGTAAGTATGTGGTAAGAAAAAACATCACTAATTCTGACAGATTCATTTGTAGAAATTTTTATGAGAAAACTTCCTGGATTCACACAATGCTTTAATTCTAAATAGTGCAGCATGAGTTGTGATACTGCGAAATGAAGTTGTCTTTACTAATTGCGTACTCTGAAAAGAAGTGTGTCTTATAGCAGAGAGCATATCAAATCTGTCTGGCTGATTTGGATTCGGAAATGTCACTTTCTACTAAGCACAGAGAAAATAGGGAGGGGCAACAAAGCCGCTCAAAGATAGCAGCCATCCGAAAAGATAAAGAACACGCTGAGGAAAAGCAGACAACAGATTGCAGAGACAGAACAATCACAGATGGAGGCCAGGTGGGTGGGTCAAACCATTTTTTTATAAAAGGTTTATTTTCATATTTAAACAGTACCCCGTTGTGTAAATGTTCAGCAAAGAACTGATAAGAAAATGGATTTGTAAGTGCGTTTGAACAAACAACATGTCTTATAGTCAAGAGGGGCTTATTCATATATAATTAAGGAATAATGTGCATGGTTGAAGAGTGTATGATACCGCAAGTGATTAAATGCCACTGCGAAACAAAGGAGCTAAGATATCCAAGGAAGCTTTATGGAACCAGCATGGAGCAATCTCAAAACATGAACTTTATTTTTTTTACAGAAGATGAGGATATTCATTTAACTACACAAAAGCTTTTTTCACTGCAAATACTGTGTGCTTCCATGCTGTTTCTGCCACGTAATCAAGCTCTTTAACTAAGATTATCATGCTTTCTGTTTCAGTGTACACTACTATTACATTTAATCCTCTAAAAACCCCTAAGAGAAGCGCTCTGCACACATACAATGCCCAGGTTCATTGGAACTGTGTGCAAGCTTAGTTCTCTGCAAATTTCCAAAAACTTACTGGCATTAGTCAGCTGAGTAATTACAGCCCTGAGGGCTTGATCCAAACCCATTGAAGTAATAGGTGTCTCGTACAATGGATGACCTGAATCATGCAATAAGAACAAGGAAAATGAGGAAGATCAAAGGTCCACCTAGACCACTGGTATTTCATAGCAAAGACTGCAGTATAGACACATGAACAATCTCCATTGCATCTTCCTAGCTGTCAGGCATATTTTCAAGAACACTAATGTTCCAAGATATTTACAAAACTTTTAAAGGTTTGGAAACTTAGAATTTCTATTTTGGGGGCTTTGTAATTAACATTTTTTATTTGTGTCTTGGTTTTCAACTAATGAAAACTGAAAGGGAATAATAAGAATGATAATATAACATGAATGCATCAACATTCACACTTTCGTTTGGATACAGAGTGCACTTTTGAAGGGATTTCCCAGCCATCCATGCTTATTGTGTTTTGGTTCCCAGCACAGGAGTCTCAGAGCAAATGAACTGGTTTGCTTTCAGAGGAAAATAATCAGAAGATGTGCTCCAAGAGTGAAACTAATGCATTCCAACCACATTGGATCAGACTAGACCTAGAACAAACAACCCCTTCCTGAAATTTATAGTGGGGCCATCAAGTCCTCAGGATGAACTGTTTTGCCTTACAGTTCACTCCTATTGCTCCACGCTCCTTGCTAGTGACACAATCATGAGGGAAAAACATGAATTCTTTATTTAGAGAAAGTTTAATTGTTGGCTTTGATTGACAAATCACTACATAAAATATCTAACAGAGGTAGAAGTGACTCTAGAAGTGACTCTAGGTAGAAGCATCCTAATTGTGAACAATTTGGAACTCAAATGATTTTTTTTGTGCAAGTAATTCTTCAAACAGCTCTCTGTAGTTTGTTAGAAAGACAAATTTATAGATGTTGGTTCCTTGGTTCTCAAGAAACTGCACATTTCTTTGAAAAAACAGGAAGATATTGAAAAAGAAAACCAAAAACAATGAAGGAGGCTGGTTGTTATAGCCACAACAAAAGAGAAAATAGAAAAACAAAGAAAATAAAAGATGATTAATGTAAGTGGGGGGGGCAGGGAAGCAAACTTATATAAAGTTCAGTAACAGGCAAGGAGGCCCAGTTTGTCCTTGCATAACATTTATGCAGCTCCCAGAAGAAACTGTCCATGCTAGGGAAGTGCCATCACAGCCCATGGCAGAATTCAGTTTTCCACTTAGGATAGAATTTAAGGCTTTTAATTAGGCAGCTCTATTAAAAAATGAGTCTTTCATTCTCAAAAGGATGGATGCCAAGGAAGAAATAAAACATAACTCAAGTAGGTGTGAAAGTCATGGCAATGGCCCAGGGGACAGCAGACAGTGTCACTGATAGAAAGCATTCCCTGATATCTTCCAGGCCTCTAATACATTTCCATCTTCAGTTCTGCTACATTACCCAAAAGCATCTGAGTCCCTTAGTATGGCTCTCTTTCTCCCCCACTCTCCCAATTTTCTCCACTAAATATTAAAGGTTTTTCTAAATGATAAAAAATATAAATATTTTAACATAATTTAAATATAAGTAATTTAATGGAAGTTAATTTTATAAGAAAAACAAAGACTGAACAAATTCCGAGGGTAGAGTGGCTATGGAGGTCCATTAGGAGCCAAGGAATAGGGCTGAACAATGGGAAACAAAACAGGTCTCATGTGGGGCTCAGTTTCTCCCCTTCCCAACTTTTTCCAATCTCTCAGCCAGATGTATTTCCATTACACAAGCCACATCCTTATCATCAGCACACACACCAGTCCAGCAGACCCACTGATTGCAAACGGGTCTCCTCTGAGGCAGTGACAGGAAAGCTACACAAAGGGAAAAGGTTGGCCAACTCTGACACTGGATTTAAATACAAAGTCAGACTGGAACTTGGGCATCCTGAGCCTGCCTTGAGGGCTTCAGCAGGGAAAAAAGGGGCTATTGGGAGGGGAAACATCAACAAAAACTGCAGCAATGTGATACATAGCATGAATATTTTTAAAGAAGAAGTCATCCAAATTAATCCCTTGAACTCCACTGCCCAGCTGACAACAGGCCACAGATTAAATATTCAGGATGTGTTTTCTACCAAGATTACAACACCTAAATTTCAGTTTCAATATCTTAGTGCTTACACGTGTAATGTGTAGCTTCCTTTTTACTGGAGTCTTTGGAGACCCAATTCTCGGTTGCTGAAGGCCATCCTGAGAGGTTCTCAGCTAATGGTCCAAAACAATACAGGTCTTCTGTGATGCCTGTATCACATCTGCCAACCCACACAAATGTTCTGCATACTGGTTCTACACACCATCTCAAACAAGACCGGACAAACCACATTTACGAACCCAACCACAGCCTCTTGCAAACGGTCAGTGGAATTGTTCTCCAATCAAGAGCTTCAAATAAATCCTTCTCTAAGTTACTTGTCCTGGCATGCCAACACATCAGGCATAAGAATTACCAAATCACACCCAACTGCATAACCTCATAAAATGACACCCAACTGCATAGCCTCATAAAATACCTCCTGATTTCATATGCAATAAGTTCATGTAGCATCCTATGATAGCCGGGTAGTGATGAGAAATTAAAACAGTAGACTATGCACAATTCTATCAAGTACCTAATAGAGTACCTTTGCTACTCTATCAAGTACCAAATAGATCCATACACATAGTGTTGTAGAGCTTTTTATGGCTTGTCACACAAAATCTTGGTGACTATACTGAAACAAGTAATTTATGCCTACAGGGAATGAGATATCCAGCTGAGGTGTGCATATTTGAGCTTTTGAGTAAAGAAATGGTGTACTTTAACTAGTTCCCAAAATTCAAAATAAAATAGTGGTGCAGTCAAGCTGTTTATGACTATGTTAGGCTATTATGATGTTTATGCGGATGGTGATGAAAATTAATTTCATATGAATGCAAACACTAGCTGGCAATTTCCTGCATTACAGCAGCAGTACAGATAGGACACGCATTTGAAGAATCTTAATTTGTGGGCGCATGTGTACCCATGCATGCTTCATGAGCATTCATATTTCAGTGATACAATTCTCTCTATGGGCCTACAATGCAGCCAAAGATGAATGGCAGGAGCAGCAAATAGTTTGGGTGAAGCCAAGAATAAGTCAACATACTCAGTTATTAGTGACTGCAGAAAGTTATTAAAGACTTTATCAAGTACACATTGATTATTAAGAGAAAGAAAAAAACCTCTTTTTGTCTTTCCATATTTCATCTTTCTTCAAACTTTGGAACAAACTAACATATGACATCATTGAAATAGCAGATGCAAAAGCCATATATTGGGCTTTCTGCCACTATATGCATGAAGCTACAACAAGCATTAATTATGGACTCTTCTGGGGGATCTCTTCTGGGGAATCTCTAATTAACATGCTACTCCCTGCACTACAAAGTGTGCCAGCCCCTTTGCCCAGACACCAATTCTTATGTTGAATTAATAAGGCACATTTGTGAATTTTTGTGCCCTTTTGGTTTCCTTATCCTATAAGGCCTGTAAGTGGTTGAAACTCCAATATGCATTTAAGCTGCAACTTTTAACACATGTGATAATTACTGTTAACTTTGTCAAAACAAAATGTCATTCAGAATAAGGAGCTCTAAGGTGTAAAAGAATGCAAAGCTCACTGAAATCTTCCTCAAATGCAGAGAGAGGTTGTGACTTTGTGCAAACAGTTCTGACATCAGAGTGATTTTATTGGACGTATTTGCAAGAATGAACCCAAATATACATCAGCACTCCAGGCATGCCGGTTTTCAAACAGTAAGGTTCCTACCAAGAACCCCTAGAGGGACTTAAACCAATATATCCTCCAATCTGCGCTCTGCACTTATGTTTTTCTGGTAGTATCAGAAATTTCAAACAGCCCATGCTTTGTGTTGGATTTTCACTCATCCTCCTTCAGTCCTGAATGTAGGACACATTATGGATTAGCAATCAAAACAAAACGGTTTCATCAAAGTCTGATAATGGGAGCTAGTGAAAGAGAAATGGAATTTAATGTGAAAATAAGTATTGCTAGGGTTGCTGTACTGATTGCTTTTTTTTTCTTTCTTTTTTCTTTTTTAAACTGAATTCACTTACAGCATCTGTTTTGTATTTGAAGTTGCTGTAAAATTTTCCATCAGCCATAACTGGTCTGCAGAATTAAGGGCTACTGCTGTAAAATTTAGAAATACAGTTACTTGACCTTTTCTGTGATGATGTTTCTACAACAGCCTTTGGCAGCAAAGCCCACAGACTAATCGATGTATAGTAATTGTCCTAAAACTTTGTATAAATTATTCCTGGCATTGCTTAAGCATATAGCACTTTTATTTACGTCCACTGAAATAAAATACTGCTTTTTCCTTTGTAGCACTCTGTAACAGGTTGGCAGACTTAAGATTTTACATAGATAAAAGAGTTCATGTGTTCTGACCTGCTTAAAAAACACCAAAAACAACACAGCCCCAAAAAAATCCATTAAATATCTCAATCTTACAAATGAAGACAACAAATGGCAAGTTATGTGGTAGATAAGTAGCTCCCACCAATAAAAAAAAAAAAAAGGGAAGCACCTCTTTCAGATGAGAAAATCAGAAGAGAACAGGGGACGAAGGAAAATCTAGACCCAAAATGCAAGATTAGGTAGGGTATATGTGGTTTTACTAGTAAATCAAATCCAATAACACAAAACTTGAAGAAGGCATTGACTTGTGGTATTATCTAACTCTATACTGTTCAGCTAAAGATTTTACAGGTATATAGTCCACTTACATGCAGCTCTTTACATATGCAGCAAAATTTATGTCTCCTGCTCAAATTTTATACCAGTTCTGTTAGACTTAAAAGATTGATTGCACTGCTGTTCTCATGAAGGTCAAACAGGCAATGCAAAATTCAGCTGCTTTTAGTTCCTAAATTTCTGTAGTTATATTAATTCTGTAGTGTTTAGGTCTACTTTATTAAGTTTGTAGCCATACTTAAATATATCAGTGGGGTGGGAAAAGGTAATTTTCCTGTATAAAAGAATAATACAACATTTGGCAATCCATACATCTGCATTATCCCCTTAATTTTCCTTTTGCATCAAAACCAGTTTAAAGCTGCAGTGACTTTCTTTATTCTCCATTTCTTTAAATAAAATTATTTTAAATTTTCAATGAACATTAGACCAGTGGGCTTGAACACCTTCAGAGACTGGGAATCTACAGCTTCTCTGGGCAACAGATAAGTTGCCAAGAAGATGAGCACAATAACTTGTCATCATGCTAATTCATCTTATCTCTTCTAGATTACCATTTTTATATCAGAGAATGTGTATGCTGTTCTTCTAGGCATACTGACATCTTACTGCCTTGTCTTCTTCAGATTTAATTCCTGGCACTGAGTACACCAAACCCGTCTGCCAATTTTAAATTCCTATTCCCTCATTAGAGAACACAACACACTTTTTCAGTGGGTCTGTCTTCATCGGCTCTTACTCCAAAGTGACCCGGCCAACAACAATATATACATATACACAGCGTGCCTATGTTCCTTCATGAACAGTGTTCAAAAAGAGAAGTTTAGTCATTCTTTTCATACATTGTTCCAGCTGATGGCAATAGAGCCAAACACAAAATACGGGTTTTACTTCAAAATTACTTTATGCAAATACCTGTAAGCCTAGTGTGTATTTTTGTATCCTTGTCTTTGTGATGAAAGCCATCAAGTCAGGTTTCATATGAAGAGCCGCAGAAAGGTGGATACCCTATTCTTTTCAAATTTCATTAGTCATGATGAGGTACAGTATAGCCTGAAACTTTAGGTCTTATGGCCTCTGTTCTGTTCCAAGCAGAAGTGTAAAGTAGAAGTCGAACAAATCCATACCTGATTTTATTTTGAGATTTCATTCTACTTCTTTGTTTACTATAATAGGTATTTGTTCAGTTTAACAGGCTAAGCAGTCTTCTTCATAGGAGAAAATTACTTAGAAGGAGCACTGCTCAGCAACAAGGGTCCTAAGTCTAAATTTTTATTTTGGATGTATTCCCCACTTTGGCACTTAACTTTGTGACCAGGGCCATCTCAAATGCTCTTGTTCTGTCTGTCTTCTCAGGTTAAATGATGAAAAATAGGAGCAAAGAGTGCATATACTCCCAATCAGCATAAGGACAGGAGGACCCTAGAATCAACTGATTCCTCTTCTTAAAGTCTCGTTGAAATATGTAGGTATTAATACACTAAACAGCAACAATAGCCTTCAGTAAAATCTGTGCAATTTCAGAATTTAAACTGGTCAAAGGAAATATCATTAGAATAGAGAGTACTTTCTAACAACCAATAGAATGAATAACTGACTCCATCAAAACAAGAATGAAATGATAATAATTGAGAACAGCCTTGCTGTTAGCCATAGGATGTACCTAACAGACAGGCATATTGAAGATAAATGCTTTATTCCTGTATCTTTTTTCTTGTGAATTTCAGGAGAGGGCTGTGGAGGTAAGAAGGTAGACAAGGGGCTTTTATTGATTTTCTCTGCTGTACTTGCTCTTGCTACTTATTAAAAGCCGTGGAAATTGCCCATAGCTATCTTCTCCCATGTTTTTTTCTAGCTGCAATACTGTCACTCCTGTCTTTGTTCATGTCCTGGAAAAGTAGTTCCTCTAAGGACCACTGCTACAACAGCAGCAGACACCTAAGTCATATAAATGAAGACAGTAAGAGTTGTGCAAACACTTCACAATATTCCAAATTTTCCTATTAACACCAACAGTCATTTAAAGAGATGAAGACCTTCAACTCACAATACCTACAGTTAAGACCATCCAAAAGCACATGATGGCAAGAGAGATCCCATAGGAGCAGGCTGTAAAAGACTGCCTTGTTTTTAACTGTGGGTCTTTTTTTCAACTAGAGTAAGACTCATTGCAACTTTCCTCTAAGAATTTGCAATGGTGTCAACAACAGCAGCAGTAGGGACAGCAGCTTTCCAAGCATCTGTCATGTCAGTGCTAGGGCCATCATCAGAAACAGATTATGCTAGAGACAGTTGTCCCATGTGAATCAGGCAAATCTCTCCATTCTGCACTGATCACTGATGAAAAAGGATTTTCTTTGAATTGAAGGATAAATGTTATAAATTCCCTGCATGTACAAAAAAACCCTCAGCATGTTTTATGACTTACTCTCCCTGGTTTTCTCCCAATAAATGCACACTCCAATCTGATAAATAGTCCCTGTGGAGGACTACGCATTCTACTGTCCAGGCATGGGGTGAGGGGGTGGTGGAAAATTTAAAAAAATCAACCTATGGATGACTAAATATTGATGAGCATGGTGTGAATTCTGAGGCATCCTGTCCCCCACTCTGTCTTCTACTTACTAATTTACAGAATCTGCAGTATTTAGAGTCACAATGTCAACCAAAGTCAGAAGAAATAGAATTCTAGAAAGCATTACAACCATCATTAGCACTCTCTCCCCGACTACTTATCAGACACATATAAATCTTGATGCCTATGTGACTCACTATGATGAAATTAAATGAGAACAAGCAGAGCAAATGCACATCTACTGCTTTTATCTCTAACCTAGTCAGACAGTCATCAATATATTTGAGCTACTGCAATACATTCTGTAATATTTCAGAATATTGTTATCATTTTATCAAACCAAATATCTTTAGTATTCACTCCTTCTATACCTCCATAGTTTTGTAATCAATAGTCCCTCTCCAGACCGAACTGCATAATCCAGCATTTCATACAACAGTCTCACATGCTCCTTGTTCTATAAAAATATAGAATTTCTTTTCAAATATACACTTAATTTATGCCTAATATGGTGAAATGCAAACTAAAATCAGTTTTCCACAAAGGCAAGGAAGCAAAGCAGTTAAGAGTCAGCAAGGATGTGAAAGCATGCGGTATCCCTGTTCATAGCTGCATGCATTGTAAATGCACAGAAGCTGTACGTTCACACCAAATCAATCCTCCATTTACCCTCAGACATTTTAATCTATTTCCTTAAAAGGACAGGTGCTGATAAAGATTTGAAACAGAGACCGAATTAAGAAAATGACAGGAAAAAAGAATCCCTGCTGCTACAAAACAGCACTCTCACTGAGACTGCATTTCTTAAATATTCTCCTTGAAGGAGAGGAGCGTACCATTTTTCATATTGAGCCTGGGAAGGTGACAGACTGAAATCAGAGTTGCTAAACCCAAGGCAGGTAGTGTGAAATCTAAGGAAGTACAGCACTGGGAACCTAAAAAGAGGAAAGGGCTTAAATTTTTTTTCATTTTTAGAAAATCAGTACATTATTCCAACTGAGCTAACATGCTCGACTGTACTGCAGGATTACAAGGAAGCTGAAGACAAAGGTTTCATTCACAACTCTACCCTTTTACAAGGGATAACCTCCTGCACAGATGTAAAGTCAAGTCACGTCTGATTAAGTTCACTTCTCCTGTAACAGTGGACAGCACTTCTGGAATCAAAAAGAAAGAGAAACCTCGATCCTGTATTGGTCAGTGTCCTGCACATTTTTTAGATCAAAATTTAGTATAGAAAGTGGTGCATGCAGTTAGTCATTATAATTATGCTAAAAATCACACAGAAATTTTTAAGTTTCCTTGTTCTTTACCACTGCTCAGTAAAAATTCCAACTCTTTCTAATAGTAAGTTATGAAATACCTTTAAACATCACTGATTTTCCATCATTTATTTTCTTTTACTACAGGTCATGTTTAAAATAAATCATCATTTACAATGCTTAGACATACCTCCTCTTGGTGTCTGTCTTACGCACACTCTGCTTTGTGACATCACAATTAGCTGTCATGAAAATGAATATAAGAGAATAAGAAGAATACTTTGGGTCAACTCCTGGTCCAATTAAACCAAGATTCACACCATTCACTTCACTGAGGCCAAACTTTCACCTTTTAACTTTCACTAACAAAAACCCAGTGGGAATAGCTGAACAGAAAATGGCATCCAGTTTTTATGCAAAGCCTGATAAATAAATTCAGCAAGAGGTTTGGCATTTGTTTTCATGGAAACGTGGATGAACCTATCTCATGTAAATAAGCTGTGGTGGCAGAAAAGCATGCATAAATTGGAATATTTTACAGAAAGTGGTATTTTGCTCACAAAGCTTATGATTTTCAAGAACTTATTAGTTGTACCAGTGGCCGAATTAAAAGAAATCATTCTACAAATAGGCAGAAAATTATTTTGCTTGTCCCTGACTTCATATTATTTTGTTTTTTTCTGAATTTCTAGCAATGCACTGTGAGATTCTATTAATTCTTTGTGCTTACTGAGGCAGAAAAGCAGAGTATGAGACTTCTGATCATGTTAGAGGTTATCTTTTACTACATTACTTCATTTTGTAAGTTTGCCAAACTATGTTTAATCATCATTTCAAATTAAAAATAATAATGTAAAATTATCCATATGATACACTACTTAGGACCTACCTCAGACTGAAGCAACATAAGAAAGAGAAAATGAAATGTAAGACAGAAAGCTGACACTAGAAATATTTTTAATCTGTTTCTGGTCTAATATGTTAATATTTCTCATTTATTACAGAAAAGTATCATGTGTGCTGACCTAGCACTGCAACTTTTTGCAAATGCACAATAGCCAGCTACTAATGGCTTTGAATGCTATTAGTGCATTGTGGTGAGAATAAATGTATCAATGACTTCTTAACGACTTTAAATGTGATACCTCTGTGAAAGTAGCAAGGACAGGCACAAACATAATACACTGTGTTTTATTAATAGAAGAACAACCATTTTTAACTCTGAGATGATCCCCTTCAGGCCTGAAGTGCACCATAGGTGATAGCTTTGTGACAAAAATAGAAAGAGATTCTCTTAGTCTCAAAATAATACTCCCCAGAAGGAATTACTTTCTTCCTCTTGAGCAAACAGATTACTTTGGACTCTTGCACACAGTCCCAAACAAATAGCCCATATCTGAAAAACACATTTCAACAAAAATCTTTAAACTCCCTGCCTAATGAATGATGGGCATACAGAAGGGTTAACTACAGGAGGTTCTTATTATTTGCATTAAAGACTTTAAAATATGAATATTTCCATTTTTCTTTTTTGATTATTCCTTATAACTTATCTTCTTTTGCTATCCTGAACTACCCAGCATTTGTCAAACATCAGAAGTGTTTGAGAGCTTACCCTTAAAAGAATTCAAGAACAGAAAACTGAAATGTATTTCTCCAGGAGCTGATACTGTACAGCAGTAAGTAGGCATAAAGCTCACGATAACACTACAAGAGCTGGCAAGAGGCGCTTCACACAATGAGGCAAATTCAGAGTTATTGTCCAGCATAACTTTACTGAATTCCTGCACTTTAATTTTAGCACAGAATTAAAAGTTGCTCTCTCTGTTTCTCCCTGTTGGTGCAAAGAAATTCAGTGACTGATGGGGTATTTCAGTTAATTCAGCAAGAGCAGAAATTGATCATTCCAGGAATGTTAGATGTCATAACATAAATGGGTAGCAGCAAGGCTGTAAAATTCTAAGGCTGTATACTGAGAGAATTGTGCATTACTAAAGAGGAAGTAAGAAATTACATGCAAAGTAGAAAATGCAGTGGAATACAATTTTGAAATAGTCAGACTGCTATTGCATATCCAACAATTTGTTCCCATTTAGAAGTCAGTGGCAAAGAGACCAGACACTGGAACTCATAGCTAAACATCTGATTTGCAAGCTGAGGATCACTGCCGTCTTCACAGGCAGTTGTTCCTGATTATAACCATGCAAACAGAATAAGACTTGTTCCTGTTCAGTTTAAAACCTGGATTCCCCTTGACATGCTTGTTCTGCACCAACAATTCCTGTTTTATCCTGCACTCTTCAGCACGGAGGAACAGGTGTGCCCTGACTAGAAACCTTCTGCTGCTCAGTGTAGAAGGATATTTCCTCACTCTTAACCTAAATTTTACCCATAGGGAGACTCCAATTACACAGACATTGGAATGCAGTCCTATGCTCCCTGGTGTGCTGCATGAGCTGTGAAAGAGCCAGATCTCATGTGCTCAAAGTCCTCTGCAGTCTGCTGTTGTGAGTATTTTTATACATGCAGGCAGCAGGAAGATTTCACTCCAAAAGGGCATCTACAGTCATATGGGAGAGAGACAACCAACCATGCTAATGGTCTGCATATTGAATTCTGCAGGAAATGTGCTTAGCTTGCAAGAAAAAGGATGGTTTTGCTATTCACCAGCAATACAAACTCAGTTTTCACTTTGGAACTTTCAAAGCCAGAAGGGGTTTGTCCCCTCCCCATTCCAAGTCAGTGGTAACAGTGTTTCCACAAGTTAAATTGTCATTGTTTATACCTATGCAACAAATAAATATCCTCCCACACTTGTAGACACCTTGCCTATGATGGGTTCATACAGGCAAAAGTTGCTTGAATTCATTATGATTAGGCTATCACAACTTCCTAAGCAGTCCTGCCTCTGGTGTTTGACACTAACTAAGATTCTTAGCTTACTCATTCAAGATACACTGATTTATTATAACTAAAAGCATGTTTTTAAAAAAAATAAATTAAAAAAATCCCAAACTGATATGACCAAATATAAAAAAAGAACTTTGCAATTGTTTCAAATGAAAGTTTTACCATGGATTTCAAAATCTAAGTATACTTGAGCATATGAAGTTACCATTTTTTTATTTCTTTTTAAATTCATAATCCTAAAAAAAATTGATAATCTATTTTATATTCCAGTTCTAAGAATCACATGGTTTATTGTTATTGTTGATTTTGAATGACCATCTAAACTCTGGCTTGAGTTAAAAATCAGTTCTAGTCCTTCCGGTTGTAGAAAATAATTTAAAAAGATGATCCAACAACATTCAGAGTCTGAACAGATGCATACACAGAGATTAAAGAATAATGATGACTTTAGACAGTCCTGATATTTTGGGGAACCAAGTAATTTTAGCTATATCAGCTATGCAAGCCTGTCTAAAGCTTAAGAAGTTAAAAGAAAAAAAAATAAACAAACAGCAGTAAATTCTCAGATTCAGAACCCTTCCTCTTTTGTGCAACTCATCTTTTAATTTCTAGTTTTTCAGGCACTTAGGGATAGTGGAGAGAGAAAAGAGACATTCCAACTTGCTTAATGAGAAGCACAGAGCCCAATCGCCTTAGGTCGAGATCATAAATTCAAGTTGCATCCTTTTCTCTTTTTCTAAGTGATATTATACAGTTCCTGTCTCTCTTGCCATGTGCATAAAACCCAGTGAAGTCTTTTGTACAGGTAGTACAAAAATCTAACCTTTGTCTAATCTAACCCTCCACCATTTCAGAGGAAAAGAGGAGCAGCAGGAAAAAGGAAGGACGCACCTTATTCTCCTCCACTAAATAAGAATATTGCTGCACTTACAAATGAGCCCTTTTCTCTTACTTATGAAAGGCATTTCCACATTCACCATTGATATTTCATCTATTAAAACAGTGATCTTTTGTGTGTGTGTGAAAGGCACTTTGAAAACTGTGGCAACAGAAAACCAAAACAGAGGCAGCAAATAGACCTTAGCGCCTATGAAAGATAATCTCCCAGTAACTTCAAAGGGGCAAGGTCAGGCCTCACCTTTATTCTCGAGCATTTGCATTATTGACTTTATGAAACAAAGGCAAAGCCCTAAGTAAAGAACTCATCATACAGACCCAGGGTGCCTGCGTGATCCTGTGTCATTAGCGACGGGCAGCTCCCAGCCACACACCACACACTGGCTGAGGTCCTGGTTGTTTGCACAGCATTCAGATACCACTTTGCTGTGGTATGCAAGAGATTAAATGCTATGCCTACCACGGTGATGAAAACTCCTGCTTTTGATTTGTATTCATTCACCTGTTGACACATCCACTGCCTGGTACTCTGAGATATAGGGTAGAAGCTGAGAAATACCTCCATCCTCAAACTCAGCCCCTGCCCAAAATCTTGCCCTCAGGTTTCAGCTCCTCACTTGTCCACAGTCCTTCATCATTGGCTTACCTTCTCCTTCTCTCTCCCCTGTGATATACCCCCAGGCTTCAGTTTGACAGCAGGTGCTTTAAGCCATTCAGTGCTTTCTGTGGGTGGAGTAAATTATATTTCTGACTTAAAAAAAAAAAAAAAAGAAAGAAGAGAAGCAAAGGCTACCCCTGTTAGTAGACAAAACAATAAAGTGGTACATTTCATTGAATATTTTTCCCCATATGGCAAATTTTATTTGTTGTAAAATCACATGTTTCATAACTGGTAGATTATTTACAGTATTTCTGATCTGTCCAACAAAATGGTACATAGCTTAACTGTTCTCTTTGAGGTGATTCTTTATTAGTCATATAATCCATTTTTCTACTGATTAGGGGAGATGAGTCAGTACTAAATATTCTATCTCCTCATACAATTGATTTTTCTGTGCTCTTTTCGTCCAATATTATTTTCTCCAACAGAGTTTTGATGATTATTCTTTATTAGTACAAATCATCTGCAGATGCACTAGAGACTTCACACTACAAATTCAAAGATCTTTTCTAGAAAAAATGCTGAACAAAGCAATTTTTCATATCAAATTCCACTCTTCTCTTTCCCACTGATGTAAGTGTCAAATAAAATCACAGCTATGCTGACAATGCAATACAATATAACTTGGATCCACACAGACTATTTCTGCAGAGGCCCAATGTCCAGAAGTGAAAATTACATATTATTCTAAACAACAGAACCAGACAAAAAATCTGCTATTGAAGACGTCACCTCTTACAAACGAGATTAATCAGGAGCAAAATCAACCTAGCTCCAAGCAAGAACATCAGATTCCCAGTTCCTTACAGAGTTCTTCCAAAAGAACTGCCAGACAAAGAAACAACGTAAACAGCAAACTCACTGTTGGTATTGCCAGGCTGATTCCTACCTGCCAACAGCAAGAGAGGCACCACCCCACACCCCCACAGCTCACAGCTAGCTGTGTCCCTATCCCCCTAATGAATCGTCTGATGACATTTAGTCCAAAGCATCTTTTGTTCTGTTTTGTTTAAAGAAAAAAAAAAAAAATAAAATCACACAAACAAACAGGAAAGTACATTAAACCAAACACTTTCAATTTATATTATTTTTGGATCACTTCCTCAGTGGCCTGCCCATGGAAAGCTAGCATTTTGCAAACTTTCAACTAAAATAAGAACAATATTCAATACCAACAGGATGAAATGAATCAATCTGCCCATGGCTTAATTCACAAAGGCAAATTTCTCTTTCACAGTGTCATCCCAGAAATAGGAAATAAACTTCTGTTCTTCTGTATCCATTTCTGCTGGAGGAGAGGGTAAAATAGGGTCAGTTTGCTGTTTCTTTTGTCATTCTACACTTTTCATAGGACAAAGCCTGACAAAGGGACAGACTATCAAAACTGAGCCAGAAATGAACCGATTTATAGCAGAGTAGTAAAATGAAAATGTGACTCAATCTGGTTATTACTCAATATAACTTACAGAAGAAAAAGGTCTTTGTAAAGTCTTGAACAAATTAATCTGCTTGCTTAGCAGACTTAGGGCTTGTTAAAGGCCCACTAAGGTGCCTTATTGTTTTCAGTGCTTCTGGCTCATTGCTCTTTCCACGCTGTTCAGTACCTGGCTGTAATTCTGTATTTCAGAAAATTTTGTCTAACTTCAGGTATTTTCAAAATGATTGTAGAAAAGACTGAACATAGGACTGGGGGGNTCTGGACAAATTAGTCCTATCAGATACCCCATTAAAATCAGTCTCAAACTAAAATTAGCCTTTTAATCATCTGAGCTATGTGACTGAACCATCATGTCACAGACAGCACACAAATAACCAGAAGTTAATGAAATACAATGCTGTACTTCAAACAAAATCAATCATCAATTTCTTAAAATTTCATCCAGAAACCTGAATTTATTTATATCCTTTTTTTTTTTTTTTTAAATCCCATCTGGTGGGAGTTAATATTGAGCAAAGGCATACCAAAAAATCTAGCTTGATGAGTTTCCAAGGAAATCTGTTACTACAGGAAACATGTTCACTTCTCTAACAGGTACAAACAAACACAACTGATGGGAAGAACACAATCAATAAAATAGTTTCCAAAAATACTAGGACTGTTTATCTTAAGATCAGATGTGAGTGATTTCAATTAGATGCAGATCTGTTCTGGTATTTCTCATCTTTGCCAGCTTGTCAGATAATTGCTTCCCAAGCAACTGTGGTTATCAGGCTTTCTCAGTTCAACTATTAACTCATTCTTTGAACAAAAAAAAAAGAAACCATGGCACTTCGAGTTCTTCAAAACAGAGGTATGGATCACAGCCTGAAAGCTGCTAACTATATTGCAATCATAATTCAAATTTATTTTTAATACCAATACCATGGCATAACAGAGAATTTTCTAGACTTCTGTTACCTGCCGCTGCATTTTGTACTCAGAGGGGAAACATGGTTGTGGTGAAGTTCACTGGTTGATACAGCTGAAAGTTTTTATTGATAGTGACTACTTATCCTGCATCTGTATTTTATTACCAATATTATCTCTCATAAGGTAAGCACACTTGAGCCAGAATTATAGTTAATTTACAAGAAAAAATAAACCAAATCAAATTATTTTTCACCTCCCTTACATGATACATGCTTATACATTTCCTCAAATCAAAACCACAGGCTGCTGAAAAATAGCATTGTGCCTTAAAAAGAACCATAGTGTTTCAACCCAGAGTTGCAACATATGTTTGATACTGGCTTTTACACAAGAGAAGTGCAGATGCATTCTGTTTGTAGAGATCTGTGGTAGGTTTGGGGATCTGTCTGGGTGATATGCACTGTATAAATACACAGTTATCATCAGTATGCTGCTGTCTTAGATAAACTCCTGACAAAGTGGAACCTATAAAAACTATTCAACTTTCTGTAATTAAAACAGTATTAGAATAATCATGTTTCGCCATGACAAAATATTAGTGGAGACAAAGGAAGACCTTAACTGTTGCTTGCAATAGGCCTTTCAAAATAAAAGGTGTAACCCTGGAAGTGTGTGTTTGTCTTTTTTTATTTCAGTGGTATATTTTCTTTCATGAAGGTATGTTGCAAAATAAATGCTATTTTTCATTGTGCTCCAAAAATGTCTGCTTTGAACTATTTAAACTATTTTAATTACTCATTGTTTTATCAGCATAAATAAAATTTGCTCACTGACCCATGTATTTCTTATCTAAGTGAACCAAGCTACTTCTCCCTGATCACTAAGTGCAGGTTAGCCAGGCTTTGTGAGCAGCGTATAATGATATGCAAACTAAAACCATAACTTTGTCAATTTAAGGTCAAAAAGGCCTATTTGTGGTTATTATGGAAATCAGTTTAAATGCGAGGTGCCTAAACAATGTGTCTTTGCGTAATGGCTCAGCAAAAAACCACAAACAACCTGCCAACATCTGCTTTTTGAAGTGTCAGATAACATTATTTCCAGGATGACATCAAGGGCCTTCATTGGCTATGCATAAGGTCAGTGAATATTAACTTCATTTACACTTGGCTGAGAATTGGCTGGTGCCAACAATAGAGGTTTAGATCCTCTGCTGAGCAGGGTTAAAAACTGACAGAAAGCTGCCATTGAGGAAGATGGATGATCGTACTAGCTGACCCTATTCCTCCCCAAGTGTCACAGCTTCAGCCTCTTTTCTATCTCCGCAACAAAAGACCCTCTCTGAGCTTCCCAGTGGCCTTCAGCTTTATTGGTGCTAACAGGCCCAGACATTTTCATCGATTGGATTCTCTACCTCTTAAACACAAGAGCTTGCCCTCCCTGGCTAGCCAAACCTTGGCACAGATGTCTTTTTTTGTAATTGCTTCTCTGCTGTCTGTTGGGAAGGATGCAATCGGACAGGCGAACATCATGTCAACACAGAAAATGCTTCACCATTTATCTCAGTTTCCCAATGGTATTTTAAGGAAAGTGATATGCTGCTTGCCTGGGGGTCGGGGTTTAACCCTTCAACAGCTCAAAGTGCCTTTAAACACAGAAAAACAAGTTGCCATAATAAAATTCTACTGTATTTGTCCTACGCATGGTTTACAAATGATGAATTAGTTTTTCCAATCAAAATATTTCAAATCTACATCTCTAAATGCACAGAAATCAATTTAGTGTTGTTACTGTGTATGCTTCTATGTCAGATCCTAAAGGGCCTATTGAGTCAAGTTCAAAGTATACATTTAAGGCTTGAACAGTTAATAATGCAAACATCTGTAGAATTTCCAGTCTATTTAAATCCAAGGGCACAAACTTAATAAAAATCACAAAAACTTAATAAAAATCACAAAAATACACTAGGAGCTTAAATGGACTAGAACATATCTATAGCATGAAATGAAAACAATCATTCTAACATTTGAATGACAAAATGACTCAAGAAGGGATATAAAGGAAATACAACAGAGTTGTATGGAATGCTTCAGGGCTGAAGAAAAACAAAATTGATGTTCTTTTATCTTTTTTTTTTTTTTCCCAAACATCTATTATCAGATGTTGCTGGCAAAAGAGTGATGGATTTGACAAGCCACTTGTTTGATCCAATACAGCAATTCTTGTCTTTCTGCATACACCATGGAAACACCCGGCCTCCTATCATAATTATATTTTTTTCCCAGATTCTGGGCTGCACTGCATGTGCTCTGTGCCAGACTGATTGTTCAAAGCCACCTTAAAGACACTATAGCCAGCACGGGACTGGTCTACCACTGAGGTGCAATCAACAGATTATAGCAACCCTTGTTCTTCCTAACATAGATCTAACCAGAAGTGAAGGAACATGGATTAAACACCCCTATTAACACCCAAGGCTCAAGTTATATAGCAGAGACTGACACAACTCTCAGAACTAGCAATGAACAGATGAAAAAACAAATGGGTGGGAAGACAGAAAAAATGATCCTTTACAGAGATATGGGGTTTGTATTAAATATTATGGAACAATTCTCTCCAGTATTAGGGTAGAAATACCAAATACAGGGGAGGTCACAAAGATGGGGGAAAAAAAGCAATCTAGCCTAGCAGTTCATGCTATAAAGGTGAATGGAAGTATCAGCCACCAAAACTACCCCTCTGCCACAGCACAATATGGCAAGATGGATCAAATTATTTCAGTTCTCCAATAGTGCTTGTATTTACAACTGAGAGAGTGGGGGTGGGAGTGTCATCAAGGAAAAGTCAAATATCTTCTGCTGTAGGAGAAGGGAAAATGGCACCATTTTCAAACTAGCTGCTATCAAAAAAAAAAAAAAGTTTACCTCAGTCATAAAAACACTAGGAAAGAAAACCCAGTCATAACACAGCCATAAAATGAAAAGATGTACTATGAAAAAAATGCGTGAAAGTAGCTGAAGTGATTTTTGAAAATACTGTAATACATATATTTCTTGGAATGAGGTGTTTATTGCAAACAGCCTACTGCAATATAAAATAATGCAATTGTGTGATTGTACACCAAGATTCATGATGACTTTTTTTTTTTTCCTTGTTTTACACTGCTGGAAGGGAATATTGCCACAGTAATGAGGAAAACACACATTTTTCATATTTGTTGTAATTCCTATTAAACAAACTGCTTTTAGCAAGGACAGCAAGACTGGGCCCTTGCTCTTTGTGTTAATAACAGATGGTTATGACACGGGGCCAATTCCTGTTTTTCTTACTCTCACAAGCACTCCCAAGGGACTCTCTCCTTTATTTTTTTTTTTTTTTTTTTT
>VXAY01007073.1:614263-636715 GCA_013399855.1 Oxyruncus cristatus
AACACTTTTTTTTTTTTTTTTTTTTTTTTCCCCAAAGAATAAAACAAGCAAGATTTTACCCAAGGGAAAAAAATTCTGGTTTGCAACAGAAATGTTCCTGGTGCCCTTTTCCACTGGCCACATTGGAACACCTTGCCAACCCCAAAGGAAGCTTTAAGGAACCCCAGATGCAGGCACTTCGAAGAAACAGAAAAAGAGAGAACTGGCACATAAATATGAAATGATAACAGCTCTCAACAGATTTCCCCAATATGCTTCAGAAACTGCTATCAGGGACAGAGATTGGCAAGGGATTTCCAGCAGCACACTACATCCATCTGGACTAGGTGGAACTATAGTGTCTCCCAAAACTGAAAGTTATGAGGATTTTAGAGAAGACAAGACAGATAACTTACAGAAATGTGTAATAGCACAGGAGAAAAACAGGAGTTTTTCCCCCATGGATAATCACAGGAAAAGGGTTCTACTCAGTAGATGTTCTTTTCCATCACCTTAATGAGCAGCCCTCCTTCTGTTTTAGTTAATAAATTCAAGTCAACGATAATATATTTGTAAGCATATTCAGAAAATTAAAATTTAGAGAAATTACGAGAAATAAGTATCTATGAAGCAGGTGCTTATCATACATTGAAGATGTCCAGGCTGTTCAAGAACATAGGAAAGTATAATCCCTCTAAAGGGCTATACTGCCCATAAACCACCATACTGTGTTTCTTTAGCTAAGTAATACCACTGCTGTACGAGCAGGTGCCTACCACGAGATGCAGGAGTAGCTCAGCCACTGTTCCCACAGCACACAGGCTACCCAGCCTAGGGCAAGTGTAAATTTTATGTGACACACTAAGAGCTTGCTTATATCCTCCTCTTAAAGGAGGTGTGAGGGTGCCATAAGGGTGTTTTCATTTCACTGAACATAAATATACTACCGACTCAAGGAAATGGAGACAACTGGTATGATTGCAGATATTTAAAACTCACTTCTGAAGAGACCATAAAGATTGCGAGACTGAAAAGCTTCTTCCATCTCTGTATTTAAAGGAAATATAAATTAGGGGTTGGGGATTTTCTTCTACCCAAAGAAGAAATTACATTAGTCTATATCTATTAGGTAAGTATGTATAGCACTTTATAAAGTAACATCAAAAATATTTCTTCAACCTGAATGTTTAAGCACCTGTCACTCACAGCTAGAAGCAGCGCAATGACATGTTACCCTTATTTACCAGACCAAACTAAACTCTTAGCTGGCGACCATAGTGCAAGAAAGTGAAGGCATAACTTACGAATCAAGTGAGTCTAGGACACATGGAAGGAAATCCTCCCTTTAGAAAGAAGGGCAGGGCAAGCAGAAGATCTTTTTGTGTATGTGGAGCTGATCTGTAATGTTTCTATGTATTCAGATGACCCAAGCAGGTTGTTTGCGCACAGTCCCAGAACGTGTCCATCAATCAATGTCAGCATTCTTCCAAGCAACACTGACTGGCAACTGACAGTCAGTTATCTCCTGAATGTTAATTAGTAATGAATACCCTTGTCACTGTTTAAATACACAAAATATCTTTAAATGGCAGAAGTTTAAAAATGGGGTTTGTTTTGTGAGAATAGGGATTGCATTTTCATTTAGTCCTTGTATTAAGGAAAGAAATAAAATCCCTCAAATATTGCACATCACTTGTGCTATCAATATGTACTTTATTTTCTAAAAACCACTCATCTCTACTTGTGTCATCCAATTTCAAATTTCATATTCCTGGATACATGATTTTTACAGCAACAATACACAATACAGTGACTGTAGCTCTAAACATGACAGAAAATCTTTAAGATAAAAGATCAAAAGTAAGTATGTCATTGTCTTCTCCTCTGTCTCACTGGCCCAGGGAAAAGAAAGAGTGAGTTTTAAAAAGATGTTATTTCTGTCCCTTGTTTACTGGCATTATTCACTAGCAATTCCACTGACAAGACTTTTTTAATAACAGGACAAATAAAGACTTATTTCAACTGACAAACTAAAGTAGACAGACAAGCACACACATTGTAGAGCCAAAGAATTGCACCTTCTAATCAGAAAATTAAGTGATATGCAACTTAAGTCGAAGTAACAGAAGAGACAGTCACAGATCACAGACTGAATATTCTTTTCCATCTGCACTAAAGAACATGATTTTCAACCCCGCTTATGATTTTAAGCACAGGATACTTTTACACTTCTCAGAAGCAGGCTGCAGATTAAATCTGGCTGAGACTTCCATAGGTGAGATAATTAGGTGACAATATGGAGCCTTGGGATTTGCTAACAGTTCAAACAATGTCCATTGCCTTTAGGTATCATTTGGAGGGATTTTATCACTGCTCTTTTTTTCTAGTTAGTGTCAATAAAACTGTCCACATTTTCAAAGTTGCCCGTTTTTCTTTATAACAGATAAATGTGTCTTTACACAATCATGACAGAACAATGCCACAATTATGATATACTCAATAAATAAAATAATGAATATTAATTTTTTGCTGAAGAACTACTGGTATGGAACAAACTTTTTCAATAAATTGGACAAAAATTAAGCTGGAGAGTTATCTAATTTATTCACTGTGCAAATAAATCGTTTAAGAAAAAAATATGTTGACATTTTGAAACATGAGAAATCAAACATCCAAGTTCAGTGCTTGATTTCAGCTAAGACTGTATGATGGACCTGATCCAAGACAACAAAATCAAGTAAGAATACCCTCTCTTTGATAGGATTCCAGTCACATTCCAAAAACATCTCTACGTAGAAATTAAAAAAGAAAGAGCAATTATCTAAAAAAAAAAAAAAAATCTGTTCCATGTAATATCTTTCTTTCTAATTACATTTTCTTATTTGATGTTTTAAGACTTCAAACAAAACTATACATTCTAACAGATACAAGAGATCCATATGTCTCCATTTGCCTTGACATACAAACACATCACTTGTATAAACAAATGAAAAATCACTAGAACTTTTCCTCCAGTTCTAGCATTCACCTCGGAAGTATATACATATATATACATAGTGAAAATAATTGATCAAGACAAAAATATGTCAACATTTGGAAACACTAGAATTCAAATATCCAAGATTAAGTGCTCTATATATGTGTGTCTCTGTGTTTTATATATTATATATGATTATATAAATACATATATTTCTATACATATGTATAAAAAAGAAAGCTCAGAACATAAGGGACTGGAACCCTTTGACCATATGAATGGTTCTAACCGCTAGACTATGGGAAGTGCAAGTTTCAGCAGGAGCTAATAAAACCTACTAACAGTGACTGCGTGTTGGTTAATAGGCATGCCCTATTTGTAGCAAGAAATCCAAGTTCAGATTCTCTTCAGCAAGAAAAATAATTGACCTAAGCCTGGAAAGCTTGAGCTGAGTGAGGTCATGTAAATATGGCCAGTGATCACAGCCACATGATGCCCATCCAGACCATGTTTCACAGACAAATTTTTGAACATGTAATTTCTTCCAGCATTAACAGAGCTGAGCTGTTTGGCACCAGAATGCCCAACTTTTAGGAATAAAATAAACTTTACTTAAAGAATCTCAGTTGCCAACATTCTTCAAGCATTTTCATGGTAGCTAAGCAAGGCTTCCAATATTTTAAATTAGAGATTTAATGAGATTCTCAAGACCAACTATGTCCCTCTGTGGACACAATTTGATTGATTCAAATACGCACCACACAGACATTCATGAGATGTGTAGTTTTTTCTCAAAATCTAACCACACAATAGTTTAGTGTAAAAAAAAGATGATACATTCAAGAAGTTCAAACTTTACTACTCACAAATGAAGACTAGCTCATAAACTGAGAGGTTTGCAGGGTTGGAGGCCACAGGTAGTACTAACTTTTCAGGTAAGTGGATCAGGTCATTAATCCAAGCTCCAGACAACTGAGTTTTTCCTTGATGGTCCATCATAAGTAGATGAAGGACACTTTGCCCCTCTCCTATACAGGGGTTTAGAGTTCTATAGAGAAAAATGCACATGTACACTATGTCATAAGACTAGAACTAAAGCATACACATGGTCATTTGAGAAAAAATAGTTCCATTAACTGTCAAGGGACACTTGCAATTCAGTCACATCATGAGGATACATACAGTAAGATAAAGGGAATGTACAGCAGGTCATACGTATGGCTACATGAGGCCACTATATCAGTCACCTGCCAGAAGACCTCGAAACATCACTTGCAGGGTCCCCCTGATTCAATCCACTCTGCTCAATCTACTGGAAAAATAAACACGGTCATCTACACTGCATTCACCAAACGTAAGAAAAGAATAATAAGAAGTCATAGACATCAACTATGCTAGAGATTACATATCTTGTGTACCATAAGTGGAATTTTTGGGTTCCATTTGTATTCACCCCTCTGTACACATTTATAGCAGCACAATATCTACAATTCTGAAAATTCTAATCAAATGTGCATTTAAATAGGTTTCATCTGCATAAAAGTTTTACGTTTATGTATATGCTTACATTTACCTAAACATTTATGGCTTTCCTCAGTAGGCAAATATCAACACATGATATTGCTCTCATTGAGCTAATGGGATTCTTGCCATTAAGTTCTAGGAATGGTGTCTCAGCCCACAGACCTACAGATAGTTATCTCCATTAGACATTACTTTGTGAAAACAGCCATGTAAGTTGTTTAGTGAAAAGCACAACCTCCATTTTTACACTTTTTCACATGTTTATTTATGGTAGTACATACTGTCAGAACATTTTTTGTTCAAAACAAACAAACAAACAAATCTTCAGCCAACCGTCTCTAGACTTGCTACAGCCTCTCAAAAGCCCTAGTGTATTTCACAAGTACATCAAGAAATAACCTTTTCCATTTATGTATATTAAACACACTGCAAAATAATAACAGTAATTATATTTCCTAATCATGTACTTCCTTTTTGCCCCATCAATAGCACACACATTTGAGGTATGTTCAGATATCAGAAGATACTAATAATTACAGTCAATTAGACTTTTATTGGAAAAATGCTTGATACTATTATTGCAGGCGATCTTGCAGAGAGTCACATGTAACTAATGCAAACCATAAAAATTAAGAAGTTAAAGTATCAAATTACATAGGGTAAAAAAACCCTGATGTTTGTTACAGATGTGAGAAACTTAAGAAAGAAACTTAATCCTCCTTAAGATGGGCAGCGGGACCACCCAGCTAAATAAAGCTGTACAGGTACACGCATTGACACAATCTGAACTCTAGAAGTATAATAATTGAGCCCAATTCTTATTGCACACATACTTAGTTGCCTTTGCTACTCTGAATTATACTTATAAATTAGGTTACTATTAATCAAAATTTCCCCAAATGCATATACCTTCAAAGAGATAATTTTTCCTAAGTGGAAATCTCTCCTTAATGACGTGAAATAGAAGTAAGGAAAAAAGTGTTAAATACTGAACAGTCCCTTTCCAGTATATTGAAATGTTGTGCTTATTAGGAGATTCTATGAAGTCAGAATCAGTCATTAATGGAAAAGCATACAAAAATACTCCTTCACCAGAGCCACCGGGCACACACTGCTGGTATGTCTGAGAGCAAGAAATAAAACATGAGATTACAACAAAAAAGAAAGTTTCTGCTGTGAACTATTAACCAGATACTATTCACTTTCACATATATTTTTTCATTAATATTAGGGACAAGAGAATTTATTGTGACATATATAGGCAGCAGAAAAATTAGGAAGCGCACAGGGATAAAAGCTTCTCTAAGTAAGAAGAGTGCTCATAGAAGTGTCTTAAAAACATTTGTTATTGCTGCTGTTTTCACAATAATGGAAGGTTACAGAAGAAATTAGACACACCGTCCTCTAAAAAGAGATTACTTTTTATGAAATTAAAGGTGAGTAATCCCAAATTAAACAATGAACCTGCCTTTTTTTGGTTCTGTTTGACGCCACAACATTCTGTGAAGGATTATGGTAGAAAATATCCACATATTTTTCCTTGTCAAGTGCTTGGCTTTCAATATGCTCCTGAAAACACTTTTCTGATTCTTTGAAGGAAATTCCTACAAACTGTTTTGTTCGCAATTCGGTTTCAGCCTTAAATTTTTTATTAACGAAGTAGTACTTATAGAATTTTAGGAGGGGTAAAAAACAACACAGTAAGTATATGTATTGAGTATACTTCAAAAGATCCATCTTTGTCTTTGCAGATATTAATTTGAAAAGGTTTTATTTGTTTTCAATCCACAATAAACTGTGTACAACTTATCAGTTTTAATAACTAAATCGGCATTGCAGACAGAGTTTGCACAGTATAAGGGAAACACCAGGATTTAATGCTTAGAAGTCAAGAAGCGATAGTTAATTTTTACTTTAGAGTTCAAATAATAATAAGCATGATGTTAACTGAAAACCTACATTAAAACTACCTCCACAGTTTCCCAAGTAAAAACAGAAAGATATTCTTAATGATTTAATACTGAGTAATATATATGAATTGTTGGTGGGAAGCAAATATTTTAACAATAACAGAGGAAGTTTGGGATGCATCAAAATTCAAAAGCTAATCTAGTTAAGCAAATATTTTGCCTGCATAATTTTCTGGAGATTTTTTCCACTTCAGTACCGAACATAGATTTCTCCTTACAGTTGTCCCACTTTTCAAATAAGAACCTCAACTTCAATACTTTACTTAAGGATCCTTATTTTCAGAGAAAAATTTATTCTTTGAACCACAGCCTTCTTGAACATCTTTCAACAGCATTTCAGTATCTAGTAATAATGTTTTATAGATACATAGATTAGGTAAATAGTTATTACTATGTTCTTCTTTTTTCTGTGATCAGTTCTTTCATTAAATGATCCCCACTTTCAGTTTCTCTGTAACCTACAACTCTCTTTTTTCAGTCCCTGAAATCTTGTTTTGTGGATGGGTTTTGGTTTTTCTTAAAAAGCTAAGTCATATCAGTGGAATGCATGACACTTGTGATCCCCCAAGCAAGGCTTATATGTGTCACTTCTTCCGTTTGTACTCAAAAATCAAAGAATAGTTCAACTTATTTTTAGTGGCCTAATTCTCAGAAGTTAACAGAAGCCCTGGACAAAAACAAACAACCCCCCTCCCAAAAAAACCCCAAAAAAACAAAACAAAAAACGCCCAAACAAATAGAAAACCCCACACCAAAACAAAACCAAAAAAAACCCTCTAAATTTCCAAGCAAGAAGTTTCTTTTTTATCTAGGAAAATTTTTTTATACTTAGAAAGTGGTAACAAAGCTACTGGATACCTAGCACACCTTTCAAAAAGACTTCTGGGCAGCAAAGTTTGTTTCAGAAGCAAGATGTATGGTTTTGGGTAACAGACTTGACAGGATGAGATTTCACTTCTAAATAGCAACTAAAGCTTCATTTAGAACAAACAGGAAATAGACTTTATGGCTAAGGAGTTAACGGCCCAGCTGTTAAACAACCATCGCTAATTCAGCAGTGACATCGTAGACCTGTAAAACAGACAGTTTTAGTGCCTCTCTGTAACTAAAGGAGAAATTACTAAGATTCTCTTAGATTTCATTACTGGCTTTGTTTCGACTTCAAAGTCTGAACACAGCAATGAATCTGACCAAAAAAACCAACCACCAACCAAGCAACAAATTTCATTTAAGAAACTGATATTCATCTAACCTCTAGCAAAACGCAAATATAAAATTAATTCCTGGAGACAGCAGAATCTGGGAAGAAGAACAGAGGGCCAGGCAAGAGGAGGGTAGAGAAGAGAGGCAGGAGAGGGAAAGAGCTCTACATTCAAGTCCATCCAACAATTTCACTTCCAGGATCTGGGCTCCTGATTGCTCACCTGCGCATGCTACTTGACTTTTTGCAGCTCTTCTCCAGGAAAACAACTAGTTTATTGGAAAGTAAACTTGTTGTCAGTAGCTCTGCATTTAATTAATTTTAGATCACTCTGATGGCATTATTGGTGAGAAGTAGTGGTTTGGACTGCCTTCATCACTTGACCACTTCATCACCTTACTTCTCACGTCTTCATGTCACACTTGAGAGCGGATGCTGTATCACCAAAACTATGACAGTCAATAATCATACTAATCAAACTAATTCAGACACTTCAGACTCTACCAAAAAAAAAAAAAAAAAAAATTTTGCATCTTGGGGCCAAAAGCAAATGTTATAAAGCATGAAGGCCCCCTACTTTTTCAGGTGATGACTAGCCCTGATCACTGAGATCACAGGCCTCATGTTACTTCATTTGGAAACACTTTTAAAAGAGGACATGACTAACAGTGGATGTAGCTCCTCTACCCTTCTATTCTCTGTGCTTACACATCCACAACGCTGAAGGATATGAATAAAGTAGGTCAAAGAAACCAAAATTACTTAAGCAGACTGATAAGTTGTGAAAGTCATCCTCTTTATGAGCACTAGACTGCTTAGAAAGAAAGATATAGCATGAAAATGTATCTTTCTACCATATCTCTGACAAGAAGGGCAGTCAGAAGAATGCAGGGTAAATGAGCAAAGACATTAAACTTTCGAGAAACTCCGAAGGGGGCTGGAAGCAGAAATCACAGCTCTGCATTTCATAGTAGAAACACCTTCAGTATTCTTGACCATCTAGTTAGGTGTTACTTTTACCTTGGAAGTATCTAGTATATTTTTCTGAAGCCTGCTAGGATGCTTTGGAAATATATTTTTTTTTTTTTAATTAAAAAGTTCATAGTCAGCTGTATCTTTGACCTGATATGAGATCCCATTGACTGTTCTCTTAAAGGGGACAGAAAAATTATTTAATATGTTAGGGAATAAAAAGGGAAAGAGGTAGATGCTCTCCTGTTGAACTTCTACTGGCTTTTGAAAGTGCCAAGACTCAGAGTCCCTCAATTCTCTGCTCTGGTTCAATTTGCTAAGACTAATTACATTCTCTTCCCTAGCATAATTTTGGAGGCAAATGGAAGAAAGGTAACTCTTCTTCAAAAAGGGAAACATTTAGAGTCTTGATGATATAAATGACATTGAAAAATTTTCTACCATTTCTCCCTGTCTCCATAAAGCAAAATAATTTCAAGTTGAAAATGCTGGAATGTCAACATAGGTTACTCAAGTTGCAGGTCACTCACAGCTTTTGTGACACAATGCCTTAGCTAAACTCTACACCCAATTCACAATATGTGCAATTTGGGCTTTTTGGAAGCATGGCAACATTTTTTTAATGACAACTTATTCACATTCCACCCCCCTAAATTAACTGCCGTCTATTAATAAACTTGTGGTACATCAGCTCCTAAGTGGAGTAACATAAAACCAAAACACACAAGAAAACAAACAAACAAACATAACCACAAATATATGCTGCACACAAGGCAAATTCAGTTTCTGGATCTATTATCAAGTAATATCTCATAAAGTAAAGAGATAAAAAGTGTATCCCAAGAAGAAAAAAGAAAAGGAACAGATGTAGCTTGGTGTCTGGCACAGTCTACAGCACTTGACAAAGTCTGGAAAGAAAAGCTCCCTTTTTACCTCACCAAGACAAAATGTGCAAATAGCTATAATCCGCTCCTCATTTGGAGGCCAATAAAACAACTGTCAATGCATACACTATTATAATATGTTTAACAGTAAAATGCACCCATTTGGCTTCCCCTAGGAATTTGAATTTTTGGACGTGATGCTCAATCGTCTATGTAATTTCTCAGTTCAGTAATATTAAGAGAAGCTTCCCACCTTCTGAAATATCACTCTACTGCTCTGATTGAATAAAATTAATTCTCTCCCTCTCCACCCCCAACTAACATGAAACAGATGGAAAATACATTATAGTAGAAGCTCTCTCAGAATTATTTTCTCCTTCAAATACCAATCACTGGTTGCAGTGTACTCCTTACACACATATCAACTGAACTTCACTGTGAGAAAAAGTCAAAGTTAGATGTACTGGGAATTCACTACAGTTACTGAGAAATCAATTGGGCTTTTGTGGTTGGGGTTTTTTTTTCCAGCACAGATGCAATACATAGTGTTCAAAGAACTGAATATGTCTAAGTACCTTCTGGGTACCTTTGCTAGGTACTTTTCAAGACAATCCTTTAAAATGTACGACTTCCATACCTAAGCCTAGTGCCACATACCAGCAGACATAAGACCAATGCTGAGGAAACAGTGTCCTTGTACATAAGCAAAAGAATCCGCAACTAAAAGTTCAGAGGCTCACCTAGTTTTCTCATGTTTGTTTCACACAACTTTAAGCGTTTGCTTTAAATTACATTTGTGAGTATTCTATATGTCTGAAATTTGTCTCTCATGTATGAGTGTTATCACAATAGACCACTGAGGTGGCCAGGATTCTTTGGCACTCTTATAGTGAGAAGTAATCAGTGTACATAAAAAAAAAAAATTAATTCAGTTTGAAAGATCGAGCAATGAAAAAGAAGCACATGGGATATCATTTTCCAGGTTATATGTTTCACCACTCACCATTATTTTCTTCCTTATCCTTCCCAGCAATACCAGTTACTTACATTCTTAAAAAAAAAAAAAAAAAATTCTGGCAACCCATCCAGTGCAGAGTTGTGTATAAATCAAAATTCAATTGTTTCAGTAACTGAACTCAATAAATTTCACACACAGGAGAGGAGCTGTATGCAAAAGGAACACATTATTCAATCACAGCCAGCCAATCAAGCTAGCATAGCACAGACAAAAACCCCCACAGAGTTACAGGTTGAAGAGCTATTTGGAACTACAATGTGGCCATCTACTCCTACGTTTGCTACAACGCAGCCAGACAAGGTATTATTCTGTATCTTTAAAAGACCATCCTATTGTGTTAAAGTTAATTCAGCAGAGCTGTAGCAAGTGTGAGAGAAGAATCAGACTTCTGCCCATCCTGACAGAGCACAATGCTTTCTGCCCTGAGTAGTCCCAAAGAAGTCATGCAGCATGCCAGGTACAAAGTATTTGCAGAAGTGAGCCTTCAGACAGGGCTGCAAAAGCTCCGGGTTAAGGAAGCACTCACCAAGTTGCTTCTGCTTGATCTGTTACACAGCTTGACAGTAACAGATAGCCAGTTGCATGAGTGTCAATGTTCAGATAAGTTTCTCTCAATATCTGTCACAAAAACCAGACACTGTATCAGTGTGCCAGCTGTATTATCGGTCACTACATAGTTAATCATACTTAATAACATCCTCGAGCACAGACATGGCCCACAGACAGCAATTACTGTGAACCACAGTCACCCAGATCATTCTGACTCAGAGCTGCCAACTCCGTGCACTCCCGACGAGTGCCTGCCTACCACCTTTTCCCTCTCAAACACATTAGTTTGCCTCAATATGGGGCCAGAGTTTGTTTTGAAACTCTTAACAGGATCACTGAAAGAAAAGAGGAAAAATACCATAAATGATTCTCTGGACTGTTTCCAGAGTAGCGTGTTCTCCTAGTGATTGCTTTGGAAGCAAGCCAAAAATGGGAAGTGTGCTTGCAAATGAGCACGCTACTATGCTCAAGTACAAGTTATGATTTAATTCTTTTGTCAACATCAGCATGGATAGAAATTAAGAAGCTTGTTTAATAAACAGGTTACCTGAATTCCAGTTACCAAACATCAATTTCTTCTCTATCCATCCCTGCCACGCTCACTCAGCTCCTGCCCCCCCACCTACTTCCCAACCTACAGTGGGTACTGTATGTTGGACACTTTCTCTCCTTTATTGAAAGTGAAATAATATTAGTATATTAATTACATCGACCATAAGGAGGTCTGTAATCAAGAGCAAGTTAACTAAGAAAAGGAAAGAAATCAGTCACTCAGAAGAAAATATTCAAAAACCTCAAAACAAACTTCTATGAGACACAGCAGATAATATTTTTAACAGAGCTTTAATACAGTCTACTGAACGATTTTGTCCAGGCAGTTTTTTACATTACAATTACTCTTAATGAGATCACCTTCTGCAGTGCATAAGACCTTATCCCTTCCCAACAGAACAAAGACAGATTTGTGTGGGGCTACAAAAGCCTCAGATCAACTCCATTCACTTCACCTTGTACTGAATTTCCTCATAAAAACTCATCAACAACACAACTGTGTTTTTTCCTGAGGACAATTAATAAGGAGATTCGTTTCCTTTGTTTTAGGGTGTCCTTAATCCTCTACAGATTTTGAAGTCCTCATACAGGTACATCAGACCCGCTGACTGCTGTCACCTTTGTTTTTGACATTATGTACATTTCTCTTCTTCATAGATTTGTGAGGGTTTTTCTCCAGTTTTTTACTTACACCACTTCTCAACAACGTCTGCCTATCTTGCAATATGGCAATATATAACTCCGTGTGTTATCTTACAATAAAAATGATAGACCTTGTATTAAATGAACATGAAAATACCTGTCTTCAAACAAACTGCCTATTCTCTTACTTTTACTCTAAGCAAAGACAATGAAAGATCCTCTCTCATGCTAAGCAGAAATGTCTTATGGCTGTAGCCCCAGAAACAGTAATGCTAAGGGATAAGTATCATTCTAAGAACACAGTTGACTGAATTAGTCTGAATTAGAAAGTACAACTCAGTAGTCTCTGATTTGCTGGTACTTTACAATAATCACCATGATCCTACAGCAAGCCAAAGGTTTAGTTTTATGCAAAAATATATTGTAGAAAGGAAACCACACTTTATTCTGAAAATTTAATATTCTGTTGGAAAGATCTATCTTGTGTTTGAATTTTTACACATTTCACACAAATCTCTCAGTTTTTAGTGTGTGTGTGTGTATTCTTCCCATTACTAACCACACCCCATTCTAATTTTACTACTTCCATTTTAGTTTCTTTATAATTCTGTCATAGATCATGTGAAAGAACAAAGTGTTTACCTACTCATACCTGACATTATTGATACAATGTTCTGTGATAGGTATGACTTGCTCAGCTTTACCAAGATGTACAAGAAACAACACCTTAACCAGTTTAAAATGTTAGTCCTGAACCTATAGTTATACTTCACATAATTTCTTTTGTTTAAATTAAAAAATGCAGTATGCAATCAATGATTTCCATAATCGGATTGGCTGCCTGCTTTAAATTAAACAGTGCGAACTTTACAGATTGAGGATCCAAAAACTTTAGAAGCAGGCTGATCATGTATTTCTCTTGAAAAAAGAAAAATGAAAATAAGCTGGTAGAACACGACCTATAATTTACAGCAAGTTCTGTGTTTACTTACGTTCACACGTGTCTCCTTTCTGCTGGTATCCTGCTTTGCAGATACATTTTCCAATAGGCACTAACCATTCTCCCTCCGCGCTACAGTGCATCTTCGGCGAGTTCTCCGCCTCCTCCTCCGCACTGCTGACACAAGTTCCTCGCACTTCTACTAAAGAGGAAAACTCTGAGCCAGTCACTGTGTCAGGAAAAATAGCTAAGTTCTCAATGATGGACCAGCACTTCTTGTAGTAGACTTTGACAGAGACCAAAGCAATGCAGGCCCCTACATCCTGAAACGCAAGATAGAATCCTTTTTTGGACAAAGGTCCAATTTCTCTCACCTCTGTGTTAAGTTTCATTTTTCTCTCCCCAAGATCACCCTGGGTAAAACTTTCATCTGCTGCAATAGTGTCTATTTTTACATATTGGTTTTCTCGGATATTCCTGCCAGTGTCGTAGTCTGTTTCATAATAATACAAGTTAAAAGTTTCTTTACAAGTCCCCAGAACTCCAGGAAGACT
Organism: Oxyruncus cristatus; assembly: GCA_013399855.1. Classification (NCBI taxonomy): domain Eukaryota; kingdom Metazoa; phylum Chordata; class Aves; order Passeriformes; family Cotingidae; genus Oxyruncus; species Oxyruncus cristatus. The sequence goes on from VXAY01007073.1 coordinate 628,026, forward strand.
GTTACAATCCCTCAGAGTGAATTTCAGTTCTACAAAAATCCTTTGTGCATTGCTTTTTGCAATCCAGTTAGTCCGAAGCCAGTTGTTTTGGTTTGATTCCATCACCTGGCATACCTGGTATGTTCGTATAGGAGTGTAGTTTTCATCCAGTCCACTAATTTCTTCCCACTAAAATGATAACAAACAGTTAGTGATACAACAAGAAGTATGTCACCAGATGTAACTACTGTGTACTTTAAAAAGCTTCATATAACTCATGTCTTCTTTTTTAACAGTAGGTTATTTTTAAAAATACTCTTAAGCACCTAAATGAAGAAAATATATATTAATGCAGCAGTAGGCTCTCTCTTCCTCCATGTCTTTTCCACATATAAATAACTTCTAATAATCATTGTCATAACATGGGAAGAGTTGCAAAGGGGGACTCTTAGAAAAGGCTGTTTAGAATATCAGGTTCTGATTATACACTGGGCTTACGCACATTTTGTTAAGGTCACAATGGTTTTGGGCAAGCAAAGATGAAAGGAGGGAGGCAGCTTCTCTTTCAAAGAAACCTAAAATTAGTCAAGTCTTAGAAACTGAAATTGCCTAACATTACAGTATATAAAACTTATCAAACTTCCAGTGCAGTTGTGTAGAAAGCATGGGATTGGGTCCTGAAACTCATGTGTCGGATGATTCTCACTCCTATGTGTTTAAAGTAGCATAGAGAGAAGACAAGAGAAAATGACAGAATTAAAAATCTGAAAGCAAGAAAACGTTTTGGTTGTTCCCCTTTTGTTCAGGCCACATTCTGTTTTATTTACAAACCAAAGAGGTAAGCTGCAGCTCCTTCCCCTCTCACGTTTTGTCCAGTGACTGCGCCGATGTTAAGAGGAGTAAACTTCATTTAGTTGTAAATTCAAATGAACCGTGAGATTATATACAGAATAAAAAACAACCCACATGACTGAAAGTTCACTGATTCAAAGCCCGGGTCTTGTTGATGTTCCCTCTCTTGGTTACCAACTAGTAAGCCTGTAACAGCCCTGGAGTCTTTAACAGCCTTTGGTAGTGTGGGAATTTGCATCTCCAGCAATGGTAAACCTTCCACTGAAATCAATCAGGCAGATCTGGCCAGGTGTAACCAAAACAATATCAGTCTCTCACCTTTTTTCACATTTCTTGTGGCATTTAATTGACTGCAGAAAACACAGCTGTAGTAAATTAGAGGAGGGGGCAGGGGTGAGCTTTCCTCATGCCATGAAACAGGCAACCACGGCTTCTCTGTATGGCACTTGGCCCTCTGGCCCTGTGTCAATAATGCACTTAAGCTCATGCTTAAGATCAGTAAAATACTTATGAGCTTAATAGTAAACATGTGCTTAAGTGCTTTGTGGGACTAGTATACTCAGCACCTCTGCAGGATGGAACATCCACTGACATCGCTTACACCAGCAACAAAACAAGTATGGAAGGCAATGGTTTACCAGACCAGGAGCCATGCAGTATATAGCACTTTGCAAGCCTATTTGACAGCAAATGAGATCATTTTAATGTTGTTGTCTGTTCCAAGAAAAAGCAGATGTGGCTGATTTGATGCTGGAAGTTATCACCACAAAATATATCACAACTGCAGATACTGAAATGCACAGAAGTTGTAAATATCAAAGCACATTTCAAGGACCTACAGTGAATATAGATTTGGTATATATAGTATTATGAATGCATATGGTATTAAATGATTGAAATACATTATTAAATGATCATGAAGTTAACTGAAGTGACTGCACATGGAACTGTATTAACTAACCTCAGAACAAAAGAAAGTCTATCTTCATAAGAGACTTATTAGGTCTGAATGAGTAATATTTTTTCCATCTCTGTAAGGACTAGTACAGACAAGAAAAAATAAAAGAGGGGCCCTGGACTGACAGGGTTTTGGCTGTGTCACAATAATAAAACATTTCCCCCTCAAAAAAAAAAAAAAGAAAAAGCAACACCAAAAAACCCCACCAAAACAAAAAAAACCCCACCAAACAAAAAAAGCACAACAAAAAAAATCCCACTAAGGGATTAAGGCATAAAACCCAAAACTTTACTGATTTTCATATTCTCCATTTCATATCAAGTAGTACTATTTGCTTTGGGGTTTCTTTGAGTCGCTTGGTTTAGGGGTTTTGTTTGTTTTACTTTTTTTCTTGTGTAAGCATTCTTCCCTCCCAAGATAGATTCTGCAATGAGATATTCAGTTAGACAATGTATTTTATCTTGAAGTCAAAGTAACTCTAATGCACCACACAATAGAATCTGTTTCCTCAGGTTTTGATGTGGAGTGCTTGATCAAAACAAACCTCCAGTCCCCTCCAAGAAACAATAAACTGAAACAAACAAAAAAAGTAACAAACAAAATACATTTTACAAAATCAACCTATATTTTGTAATACAACACAAGTGAGTTTTCTCAGAATCAAGATCCCACTACATAAGACTAGCTAATATCAGAGAGATTCTTATGTTACAGTCAAGGAAAACTTTTTTTGTTATGCCTAACATTAATACATTAACTTAATTTTTTTCTCTGCAGAGAAAAAAACCCAAAACATTAGTACTTCAGGCTGTTGTCATCTATGGCATCTGAGCCCAAACTTCATTGAAGTCTTCTTATAGTGACCAATTCTATCATAGCTTTTACCGCAAGAACACTCAACTTTTCTTTGTCCAGCTGCAAAACATGGTAATACACATGCAATTCCATTTGAATGTGTCCTGTTCTATTGATTTCAATTTATGGTATTTTAACTTCTTAGTTATCTTAACAATGTTAAATGTAGCATTTGCAATTGAATGAGGCATTTAACGAGTGTCTGTCTGACATATTGCATACCATGATGATGCACTAATTTCTCAAGATGATTTTCTGTGTTTATTCCCATGAAGTTTTTATTGCATAATAAGAAATTCAATAATTAAAATTTACATTATTAAAATGGTACTTTTACAGTAATTTACAGGTAACTTTTTCTGAATATTTTCACGCATACAAATCCAGCCACTAGTTTTGATTCACTTTTAATTCCTGATTGAAATTGGCTTTTACCTCTGAAAGTTGCCTTTTACTATCTGTTGAATTTAACTCTATGTTCATCTTTCAATATGCTGACATGTGTAACGTGTGTTGACATGTCTTTCATTATCTACACGTTAGCCTAATATAACTGCCACCAAGCTAATCTTTCAAACACCCCGGTAAAGGCTTCAATCAGTGCAAAACGCTAATGCTGAGGTTATTAGCCATCATATGCATTGAGCTCACGTCACATTGTCTCTGAAGTCCTTAGATTAGTTTCCAGTTTATGCTTGTATTGATATTACAATCTTGCTTTTAAAGAAATACACTTTCACATTTTCATTCTTCTTATTTAAAGGATTTGTTACACTTTTATATCCCCACTCACACTTCACGCTCTTCTGACTCCAGCTTTAACGCGCTGAAGATTAAGGGACTGATCCCCAAAATTCTTGCTCGTGCAAGGAGTTACAATAGATTCAGCAAGACTGCTTCCATGAATAAGAACTTTTCATATGATTTATGATTTGTCAGACTGAGCTAATGTAAGGACTGAGCTAAGGTAGGACAATACACCCATTATATCTTTCTGAACATGTTCTTCCTCAGGGCTGGAGGAAGAAGGGGTTTTACAACATTATAATTTTTAATTCAGACTGAAAGCAGCATTTCTCAACTTTACACAGATAATAAGTAAGACAGTAACATTGATGTTCCTAAACATCTCATTTTTTAACATGGTGTATTTTACAATGGTACATTTCATATAGTGCCTTTAGATATATTTGTAAACAAGCTGGAGGTGGCCTTAACCACATAATTTGTGCCTAGTTCCATATATCAGGCTCCTCAAGACTCGGGGATATTTCAAGTTTGGAATGTCCTTTCAAACACATCTGTAATATAAGTGTTTTTATTCTAGAGTTCTTCAATCTGTGATATTCAATTACAAAGAAAACATGGTAAACAAATTTATGATCACCCATTCTACAGAAAGCAAAAAACATATTTTTAAAAAGCTTCCCCACAGAAGCAAATCTGATGTTTCTAAAGGAAGGAAAAAATTGATTTAAAATATCATAAATAGACAGTGTAATCATTTGTACAGCACAAAGGAGTATACTACAAAACATACGGGTACCAAGAATATTTAGGTGAGTTTCTTATGGGACTCTTGCTTTTAATTAGCTTGTATATTTGTACACTGTAACCAAGGTTTCATTCTAAAAAATGAAGAAGCCATAAACACTTGGTATGGTAACTGAGAGAAGCATGAGGAAGAGCTAGTTTAAAGCAGGTCTTTCAACTGCTACAGTAATTACTTTTCTCCAGGATCTTAGTTTTTGCCTGGAGTACTTACCCCATTGGGAGGAGAGGAAATCCATTCCAACTCTGTCTGTTGTGCTTTAGAGTCCAGCAATATTACTAAAAAAAGGAAAAAAAATAAATACCAGTTTATTGAATATAATAAGTGGGAATATAAAACTAAAGAACAGAATCTGAATTTTAAAAAATGATTGAATACAAATTTTGTACAAATTAATATTTTTTCTTCATATTATTAAAAAATTATCTACAACCACAACTATGCCTTTATTTGTAAATAGATGATTAAAAGATTATGTGGCATCCACATATAAGCAGATATACAATAATCTTTACAATTTCATTGCTTATAACAAAGTGGGGATTTTTTTAGTGCTCTAAAGTGTTACTAATCCATCATTAAGATGCATGCTCTCTCCATCTCCTTTCTCATAAGAAGGACATTTCCCATATGCTGGTTATTTCAACCAGCTTAAAACAAACAAATACACTCCAACATTTTAACATTTCCAAACTGATTTACACAGGACTGGCCTGTGCCTTACTGAGAGCCACACTGAAAAAGCAATGATCTTTTTCGAGTGTCAAAGTAAAAAATACTTCCCTTTAGATGATAAAGTAATAATTCAGTAAACAAATGACAACCAGGAATACAGATAATAAAAGACTCCACAGTTACCTCACACCTCACATTCACAAAATCAGACTAATTCACTTTATGGTAATGGCTTACTAAAGTCTTCATGCCATTATACCCCCATGACATTTCTATACAGAAAGACATCAGTTCTAATCGCATCACAATTATCTCCAGCTAAATGTAACCTTGCTTCTGAAAGTGGTTAATCACAGCCTAATAAACCAACTCTTTAGTAGCATTTCTAATGTGAACCTATTCCATATATCTTTAGCTATAATGCTATTTATAACTTCATACACATTTAAGGACTGATATATAAATGCTTGATTTAAGGCTGTAACTTGAAGCAACTTCCGTCAGGTCTTTTGAAACAGCGATAATTCTGGCTTTGGCCCTTTCTCCTAGAATAATTTAACACAAAATTTCAGTGACTTTATCAAAAGATGAGTAAAAAAGGTATTTAAAGGTTCATACACTAATACATGGAATGTTAGCTGAACACAAAACGGTAGCTTCCAGGCCTGTATTTCAGTAATGAAGTGGAACTACTCATTAAGGAAGTTTCATAGTCTCCCACTAGAAAGATTACCTGCTAATTTCATTAAACTCGGATTCAAGGGGCTTTATTTTGTAACACTTTCTATAGTAAAGCAGATGCTGTATGTCGTGGTTTGTTAAACAAGAACATTTATAATAGTCCTGAAAAAACCGGTATCATGAAAAATTTAACCATTTCAGCACCAGCACAACACTCCACGGGTGCAATTCATTATACTTTTTATTTGGCAGTAATTCTCCATCACGTAGCAACGGGTGGGCACATCTCAGAAAGAAAAGACAACAAACAAATAAATAAAAAACAAAACAAAAAAAAACACCAAAAACAAAACAAAAAACCAACCAAACAAAAAAAACAACCAACAAAAAAACAAACAAACAAACAAACAAAAAAAAAAAACACAGACCCCGGCTCTGCAAACACCCCTTGCAAAGGAATCGTGGTGTTCCTTCTGGCACCCAAAGTCACCGGGGAAGAGCTCTCCAGGCCAGCGGCTGCTACCCCGCTCCCTGCCCTTGGAGCCCTGTAGCAGTCATGGCTCGTTCTGCAGCGCGGGGAAGAGATGCGGTGGGACGGTGCCCGCAGCCTCCCGTGAACAGAGCACACCGGGCCCCCCGGCGCGGTGCCCCCCCGGGGGAGCTACGGGCCGAGAGCGACCGGAGGCGGCGGGCGAAGCGTGGGGGCGCGGCCGCGGGAACGGGCTCCGCGGGGCCCCGCNCCGCAGCCGCGCTCCGGGCGCTGCGCGGGGCTGCGCTCAGGCGGCCGCGCCCCCGGACCGAGGAGCGGGACTGAGCCGCAGCAAAGCGCCCGTACCGCGGTCGCCGCCACCACACCCCCTGCAGCCCGGCAGCCACCGCCTCGGGGAGGAAGCGCCCGGGACGGCGGCCCCAGCACGGAGCCCCGAGCTCTCGGATACAGCCCCCGGTCTTCCCAGGGGGAGCGGGCCGCAGTGCCCCCGTGCCTGCGCTCGCCCCGAGGGTCCCAGACGCGGGCAGAGAACTCCGCAGGTAACGCGGTCACTCCCTCGCTTGGAGAGCCAGGCGGACCCTGCCCCGCTCCTCTCCAGCATCTCACCGCGGTTTGTAGTTAGCTACAGAGAGGAAACTCGCAAAACTTTTCGGTGCTTCACCCCCTCATTCCTCTTCCGTACCCAGCGGGAAGCGGTGGGTAAACACGCGGGGCTGCTGCCGCCACCAGCCCTTTGGCGGAGCTGGCGGTGAAGCTGCAAAGTTACTTTTTTTTTTTTTTTCCCTTTAAAAAAAAAGCTCGTTCTTTCTTCCGTGGGAGTTTTCTGTGCTTGCAGCAGGTAGCCGCTATCAATCCCTGTCTGCCGCTCGCCCCCTCCTGACCCTCCTTTGGCTAGGTGATTTTCTCTGAATGTACAGTCATTATACACCCACGCTCTTAGGTATAGATGCATACATATACGTCCATACACGTATGATTAAAAACGGGGCAGACTACCACAGGGAAGCACCGGCGTAGCCCCGATCACGGAGCAATTCGCAGGGCAGAGCGGGACAGGCAGCACACAATCTCTCCGCCTTCCTCCCTGCCCGTCTGCCCGGCCCTTCTCCCGCTCCCTACTCCACGGCCAAGCGTTAGTGCTCCCCGTGTGAGGGTCTCTGTGCTTTACAGACCCTTTAAATAAACTTGCGAAATGCTGCTAGGGAAAGGCTCTCCCTTCTTCCCCTCTCTGACCTCGCCATCGACTTCTCTTAAGGGTAGAGGGCATTTTAATTGGGGCATTTTTTTAAGCCCCAGTTACAAGCTCAAAATGATATTTCACTGCACGCCAGCGGCTTGATGAAAAATATTGACGCATCCAGCTGAACGGGAGGGGGGAACAAAAACGCATGCATATGCAGAGGCACCGAAAAAGCCCTGACTCCCCCTTCCCTGTCATGTCGTGTCGTGTGCGTGTTCCCCCCCTCGCTCCCCCGAAGATGGAGACGGACCTTCGGCTGTCAAACGGGAGCAGGGCACTCCCTTAAATTTCTTTGGATTTTCTCAGCGTGAGAAAACAGAATCCCAGATGGACTTTGTGAATTGATTTTAAACACCTCCATCAGTCTGAAAAACTGCCTGGTTTGTCTCTGTGCGAGGGGGAACCAAATGTCCGGGGTTCGCCTTACACAGATACCAATGCTGGACCGATGGAAACCGGGAAGCCCCGTTGTGATCCTCAGACGGTGTAAAACGTCCATCCCTAAACCTCTCTCTCTCTCCAGCGATGCCGGGGGAGAGCACACACGTTGCAAGGCACACGACGCCAGGCCGTATGTACCCTCTAAATACATGCCCAGCCTGCATGGCCGGGAAGTGAGAAACTGCCCGCGATGCTCCTTCCCCGTGGTCTGTGCCCGGCCCCACGGGACCGGAGCGCTGCGGGTCCCCGGGGGGTAGCGGCGGAGAGCTGCCCCGCAGCCTGAAGCCCCGTGCCGTGCCTCGCCCTCCACAATACGTCCCAAGCCCTAAAACTCGGCCCTCGGCCCCTGCCCGAGAAGCAGCGAGGTAACCCGCCCTCCCTGCACCTACCTCCTCGGGAGAACGAGGGCTAGCATGGGACAGCGAGGTACCCCTGCCCGGATCCCCGGGCCGAGGGCTCTCCCCAGCCCCATGCCGCTTCATCACGTGTGAATGCCTCCCAAACCTCATTCCAGGGAGCAAAGGCAGTTGTCCTGGTCTCTCATACGTACACACGCACATTCCCGCCACTGAATGCCTAGGTCTTTCCTCCATCCTATCTCAACTAAGAAAAAAGTCCTTTTTTTTTTTTTTTCTTTAATGGGGGCTGACAAGCATCTGGCAGGGGCAGGCAGGTCCCGCGCTGAGCCACCACACAGACTTCATGGGCAAAAGCAATAAATAAACCCAAACTTTTGTTTTCCGCATCACCTTACCTTCTTTTGCAGCCTGTGCCTCCCCCGTGTGTGCAAAGCGGAACAGCCAGACGGAGCACAAAATAATCCAAGAAGGGAGCCTACTTTGGAAAGCCATGGTGCAGGAGCGGGATGATTTTATATTTCTAGCTCTATATTTCTAGACACTGCCACTGCCGCCGCTTCGTGGGTGCTAGAGGACGGTGGAGAATATGCTGTGCTAGTTTGTAGCTC
>VXAY01007073.1:636974-709448 GCA_013399855.1 Oxyruncus cristatus
CGGCCAATGAGCGCGCGGCGGTGTCGGGTGTCCGCGGGTGCCGGAGCCGCGAGCTGCGCGCGAGGCGCAGCGCCGGGACGGAGGGGCCGCACCGGGAGCGGAGTGCCAGTGGGTCCGGGGGCTGCCCCGCACGCCTGGAGGCCGCCGGCCGGATCGTGCTCCGAGCAAGCGGGATGGACGCCCAGACGGACGCACCCACGCACGCCACCCCCCTGCAGGGTTCCGTGTGTTCTCCCCGAGCCGCAGCCGCCGGGGTAGCGAGGGTGAAGGGTCCCGACCGGGGTCCGGCCGTAGCCGAAGCCCGAACCCGACCCCGAGCCGCCGCCGCCGCCGCCGGGTCCCGGCGCTGTCCCCGCGCGGTGCCCACCCGTGGCCGGGTTGAGGGCGCACCTGGGCCGCTTCCATCGAAAGGGAAACTTCGGCGGGAGCTGCGGGATGGTGCCCCGAGGCATCCCTGTAACAAAAGTCAGGTTCCTCGGGGCTGGCATCACTTGGGCGCCCTTCCTTCTGTTTCAATGGGGTTTTTAGCCCTGCGTCTCCGATTTGCCCCAAATACGAAGAGCAGGTTAATGACAATATAGGTATTATTTGGGGAGAAGAAGGAGCGGCTGCTTCCCCTCCGCCCCCCGTCGGGTGTAACCTGAAGCGCGTGTAATCCTCCAACAATGAGACAATTTAAATAGGAGAGGGAGGAAAATAAAGTAAAACCGGAGGGAGAGAGGAACTTGCCAAATCTCTTTTGTCAACGTTCAACCACGGGCCGGGAGAGCTTTTCCCGGGATTCTATCAGGTCCCCTCCCCTTCTTTTTCCTTTCTCCAAACCCACGCCTCGCTCCTTCGATGAGTGAAACAACTGAGGGACGGACACAAAAACTTACCGCTGCCCGGGCGAGGCTGCGGAGCGGAGGGTGGTGGGAAGGGCACGGTGTTTACGCACCCTCGGCGGGAGGGCTCCTCTCCCGAGCCGCGGCGGGACCCCGCATCCCCCGCGGCGAGAGGCGCCGGCCCCGACCGCGCTCCCCGCTCCCCGCACTCCACGCCCGGCCCCTGCCTCCGGCTCTGTCCCGCGCAACCTTCCCGGGGCTGATGCCGAGCGGCACGGACCCGTTTTCTACTGCTCCGCGAAAAGTGCATCGCCGTGTCCTTTCGGAGGGTGGATATTGCGATGTAAACAGAATAAGTGATTATCGTCTTGGAAGCAGGCGAAGGCAGCGAAGAGCGGGGGGTGTAATTGCAATTCTGTGGCAAGATTATGCGGGAATCTGAAACAAGCCTTGCGCAGATGCGGACGCTGATACAGAAAATGTTATGCCAAAAATGGAAATTTAAATTGGGGGAGGTTTGTTTATGGAACCTTTATAGGTAGATAAGGCAAAATTAGAGTTATTAATAATAACAATAGTAATGTAACAACAATAATAACAATACTATGCTCGGCATTGTTGGATAAACAGCCACCATACTCCGGGCTTTGAGCACTTTCCCTGTGGGCTCCTCATTACTTCCGAGAATGGTGTAGAGAGAGCCTCAAAAAATGTGCTGTATTCCTTTCACTTGCTGAATAATTAACATGGCTTAGAATATGACAGTTTTTGCATTTCCTTCAGAATGCTCTGTTGATATGTTGGATACCATGATGAGTGTAGGCAAAGTACAGGCTCTTGATTCTCTCATCCTCCGTCATCTGTCATTCCTATCCGCATGTGTGTGTACTCAGAAAGGGGAGCAATACAGAACAGTGAGTTTGCTCACCTTCTGTTTAAAAGGCTGCTTTGTTTCATAAATACTTGCATGCACGTATTTTGTAACTTCTTGGCAAATTTTCATAGGTAAAGCTGGTTTTCATGTGGCATATAATGTAACAGTGATTAAAGCGGATATAGGGAGTCTTCAACCTAGTTAGTCCTCCACAATTTCCTAGCATGAAGTGCTGGCATTTCACTACAATGTCATTAACCAAAAAAACACAATTTTTAACCTACAGAATGGGTTGAAAAAATAAAATTGTATTCACTCTTTGAATGACTATGTTCATAAAAATGCAGAAACTTACTGAATTAACAAATCAACAGAAAGGTTCAAATGGTAACGAGATATATTCATATCATGCATATGGTGTTAGGCCAGACACTCACTTTAATCTTCACCTTCATTTATACAGGTTGTATTGTACTATATTATACAATCTAATATTGTATGTGTATAATACATGTATAAGATCTGTATACCTATAAGGGTACTTAAAAGTATGTAAATATATTAACCACATAAGACATTAGGATATAAGTGCACATGACTGAGTGTATAAAGAAATTTAAAAAGACATTTAAAAAAAAGTGTATATTCCTTTTCATGATCAACTCATTTTAAATGCCCTGTCTTCCTGATAGTTGTAGATTGAGCTAAAGATGACGTACTATATGTACTGCTTTGTTAAAACAGTCATTTATATATTCACGGGCACACCAGAATAATTCATATACATTGAGAAGGTCTATTAATGTTGGGGGTTTTTTTGTGCTTCTTGCACATTAAATCTTTGTGAAATTGATTCAGAATTTGAAAGCCTTATTAATGAATTTGACTTTTTTTCCCTTTTCCTTTGCTTATTTGTAGTGTTTTGTAATACTTCAATTGTATTCTGTAGGACGCACAACCTGTATTGCATCTCATGCAGCTGAGATTTAGATCTTCTGCAAAGAAAAGCAGAAAAGAGAAATATTAAAAATGAACCAAAATACTCAAGCTAAATGGCCTACAACCCTCAGATATGGTAACAAAACCTCTGAGAGAAAAAGAAAAGAAAAAAAACAATTGGGAACTTCATTCAATTCAATGTGTTACAAATCAGACACTACTAAAGTAAATGGTTGACTGAAACAGAACAATGTAATTCAAGATACTTATGTCACTTTTTTATTTTATTCTGTTTTGTCCTTTTTTTCCTAACTCAAAGTCTGTACGCCGGATTCTGTCTTTTATTTTTACTCATAGTTAGAATGGCTTTCTTGACATTACCAAGCTTCCCTATGCTGATATTATCTTCATATTAGCCGACATTCGCCATCCTGAATTGCAATGGTCTGAGCAAACTTTGGAGATATATTTAAATAATTTCCCCCTTAAAATTGGCCAACTCTGTCTTCACTGCATAGCTTGATCTGAAATTGTGATACAAGAAATATGGAATGAATCCTAAGGCTATACAAGCATATGTAAGGAAATTAGCATGGTTTGAAAATGGTTACAAAATTCTGTTTTCACAAATTCCCTTTCTGCAGAAATCACACATTCTTTCTTTGCTCTGTGCAGGGCTGAAATAAAATTTCAATAGTTTGAAAAAGGTGTTGAAGGTTAGCCTCAGACACAGTTTCTGCAGATGGTATTGAGCTTGTACACATCTTTGTGCAATTTTTGTCAAATTTAAAATATTTTTTAATTTAAAATTCCGTGGCATTGTGACATTTGACATAATAAGTGTGTAATAAATTATTTTATCAGACTTTGCATTTAGTCTTACAAATGTAATGGCACTTACTTTCCAAATCTGGACCAGAGATGAATTTTCCATACAGACCTTCTGGTGGATTTATAAGTCAGACTAGCTCTATTAAAATAAATAAGACAATGTATTAAATAATTACTACTTTTTCATAAAGAAATTGTAGACAATTGGGGCAGGCTTGTTGAAAAGTGTGTTCATATAAAAAATTCTCTTTTTAGATAAAATGTCAGCTTGGTTTTGGTTTTTCTTTTTAAATTATTTTCGTTAACACAAATCAAAAGTAGTGCTATAAAGCTCCACATTTAAAGTCTTTACTTATATCAGTATGGTAATAAAAATTCACTGTTAAATTTTCTTTTGGGAGATTTAAAGTTATACTCTGCTAAATAGATACCTAGATCATGTTTTCCAAATCTATGAATTTTCAATACACTTTGAGAAACGCTGTCCGGAAATAAAGGCAATAAGGTGTGTCATCTTGTTATTTAATGGAAATGAAATACATTCCATAGAACAGTACTTCTCGTTTAACATATATGTGAACATGAAATGCCTCTGCCTTTCCTAAGGAACAATAGCAGAGTTGTATGGGGTCCAAAAGCATGCTTGGGTCCTTTGAGACTACTTCCCCTGATAAACCTGAATTTGAAATATGTCTTCTGAGGAAAAGAGCCACTGGAGAACATAACGTCTCTTTGTTGACCGTTCTTCAGAGTCTGTTAGTATATCCCATTTTTGGACCTTCCTGTGGGAAGCCTCAGAAGGACAAGCCACTACCATAATCCTGTGATAGCATCTGGAGATATTCTGAGAGGAGATAATTTGTCTTGCTCACCTATACGTTGAAGGAATGTCTTTGAGCCCAGCTGCATCAAGAAGCATCTGCACATATAAGCACATTGTTGACTTCAATACTCTGTAAGATTCGGCGTTTCAATTATCCTAGGATGTTTGTCATACTAACAATTTTGTACAGAAGAACCTGACCGTAAGGGCAGCTAATTCATATTTTAGTTAATTAGTTTTAAGTAGCAGATAAACTCTAGCAATATGCCCCAGTGAGGTTAGTATCTTCCTCTTCTTATTCAGTGCAAGTGACACCTGATCACTTCCATCTGTGATGGTCCAAGATTCTTCTTTCAGCCCAGCTGAGGTGAAAAATCAGACCCAGTGGATTTCCTGTTTCCACATATTACCTCCTCTTCCAGTCAGTCTCAGTCTTTCAATTTCCTTATTTCCTTCTGTGAGAGAGCATGAAAGTGTCTCTCCTCTCAATCTCCTTTCTGTGTTAGGAGGTAGGAGGGGAAAGGATAAAAGAACAGATGCAATAACCCTTATTTAGTTCTGAAAGAGAAAATACAGATTGCAATGGCAGGAGTTCCAGTGCTTTCACCTCTAGATCCAGGAAGTGTAGCAATGTGAAGCATCACTACTGACAGGAAAGCTGCCAAAATGTATGGGAGAAGGTGTTCCTTGAAGTGGAATAATTTAAGAATTGCATCCCTCGGGAGTAGAACCCTCTGCAGATTTCCCTCTTTGCCGTCTTTCACATATTCTCATACTCTGTCAAGTTTCCATTCAGATGTACTGCTACTTATGCCCTGGTCTGTTGATTTATCTCCCCCCAAAACTGATCTTTCATTATCCACTGCAAGTAAACCAGATTTCTGACAAGTGATATGCGTATTAATCTGCAGAAGTTTGTTTTGTCCTCAGATAATTGATGCTTGCCAGATACACTAAATTACAAGACCTTAAATACTTTATCTCCTTCATATATGAAAGTGTACCTGATAGTGTGTTTCATGGGTAAGTAATGCTTTATTCAGGATGCATTTACTTTTGGCTTGAATTTATCAACTGTAGTTTTGGGTTGTGGTTTCTTTAGTATTTATCATAGTGTAACAAACTGTCTTTATACAGTGAATTCTGGTTTGTCTGATTTTCTAGTACAAATGCAGGGATGATGCAAATCCTTTGTAAAATTAAGCTACGTGACCGTATAATGGAGCAAAAAGTTTTTGCTATAGTTGAACCTAAAGGGCAAGATAACACCTGCCTGGATCAGTACATACAGACTTAGATATAAACCTGTATTCTTTAACACTGCTTCTGTCCTTCATGCAACCAGATTAGCTATCTCTATCCCCATGATAATGTGCACCACAAAATGGATAATTTCACCCCACTCACCTCTGAATAGTTTTTTTTCTTTTAATTATTATAATTCACATACATTTACCAAGCAAATTCTTAGTTGTCTTCTCTCTAAGGGGCCACAGTTCAGATTATGTTTTCTGCATGTAAGTCGTTCCATTGATCTAGGTGAGAGCTAGGTGCTACACAAGCTTAGTGAGTGACACTCTTAACTAAATACTAAGTATCTTTCAAGCTCCTTCAGATGGAAAACACTTCATTTCAAGAAATCCTTTTCTTGTCCTTATGTGCATGTCTTTATTGAGAAGATGATTTGAACCGTAGCAGCAAGAAGCATTAAGTGGTGTAGTGGAGTGTGGTTTCTTCTTATAGTTTTTTCAAGACCATAGCTTCAATTGTTTGCAAATTGTTTTTGTTGGTGGTTGCTATAAGTTTTGTTTGTTTTGTGGGATGGTTCCAGTTTGGAGTTGTTTTGTTTGTTTTATTTTTTTTGTTTCTTCCCTCAGTGATGGCATAAATAGCAGTTGTCACTGAACTGTGGTGTTGCCAGTGATGTCTAGGTCTTTTTCTTAAGTGGTTGCAATAAATTTAGAGCTTATCAATACTGACTGAATAATTGTTTTTTGAGTTTCTTTTTCTTTTCTTCTTCTTTCTAGTGAATAACATGGCAGCTGTCTACAGTAATTCATCTGTCATTGTGTTGCCCAGTTGCTTAGAGTTAGGGTTTCTAATTCAGGGCACAACCTTTTTTTAGATTATTCAGGCTAACCTAAATAATCTTTTGTCACACTGTTGTCTACAACTTCTACAGTAAGTAACAAATATATCTGCTACTCATAGTACGTATCTTGGAGCATCCTATAATTTTCTTGAGTTTATTATTAAATCGGCCATGTATTTGCTAATGCACTTTGTTTTCCATCTCATAGCCAGACTGTAATTCTTGATAGTTGTCTACCTCACACTCTGTAATTATTTTGGTTCTAACAATGTACTTTGGGGAGATTCAACAGGCTATCAGGTATCATTTTATTTAAAATTTTGGTTTTGCCCTTTTTAATAGTACAATCTAAAACATTAAAGTAAAAGGCAACTGTGATACATGAATTAACAACATCTTCTATTTCCCTTTGCTTTTTAAATTTGTTCTTTATCCCCTTTTCAAATATAACCAAATATTCAAATAACATTACAGGAAAGGAAATGAATTAATATAACTGGCAGGTTGAACCTTAAAACCAAAGAATTCAGATTTATGCTGTCTGTGAGGTAATATGATTTTGTATTTTTTTCACTTATTTTATTAGTACACTACCGGACAAATTTCTATAACTGCTGTATTGCTGTAGTAAGCCCCACAGTAAGAAATCAACTTGCCTAATTGAACTCCCAGTGTTAAGAAAAAAAAACAAAAGAGAAAAGGTAGTCTGCCAGACCAGGGCATCTGCCAAGGACATTTTAGCAGAAATCAACCTCCCGAATTCCAGGGGAAAAATTCTGCACTACTGTTCCTCTTCATTGTTAATATATATCTTCCTAATCATCCCATACGAGTAGTGGGATTTTTTTTTTCTCAAAATGGGCACAGACTTATCAGTGAATGTTGCTATACAAAAAAAAACAATGAACCAACCAACCCAAAAACCATAAACAAAAACCAACCAACCAAAAAAACCCAAGCAAACAAACAAAAACCCCACCCAAAACCCTACCATTGTGTGCCCCTTAAAATTTACAGTCAAAGAGCGTCCAGGCTGAGAGAGAAATAAGTCATCTTTGTGTCCTTCTCATTTGGTAAGCTGAAAATGCCCTCATTGTACCCCAAAATGCTCAAGGGCCTGTAAAACTATGGTACACTCCTACTGCTGCCTGGTGCACTGAAGGACCAGTTTCAGACTTTGCTGCCTGTGGCCCTGTCCCAACCCATTCTTCCTTCCCCCAGCCTGGCCTTAGCTCTGCGCCTTGCTGTGATTTGCAAGTCAGTGCTCTGAAGGCTGTCTTCTAGCATGCCTCTGGAAAGGCTTCTCTCTCTCAGAGAGGAACAGTAAGGCTTTACCGCTAGTCCAGCCTCTTTTTCCTGCCATATAATGTGTCTTGCTTATAACCAACTGTAGCATAATTAAGCTAGATTTTAGGTGCTTAATCAGGCTCAGCAAAATACCATAGTTTGTCACATTCCTTCCAGCTAAAATCAGTACATAGCTTTAAGTCTGCACTGCCTCTACTGTACCTGTGAGTAACTGCTGGCAGCTAGCAAGAGCTTCATTTGAATTCATATTCACTAGGAGATTAATTTAAGATACTTTTCTCTCAAAACAAGTACTGTACCATATCTGTTCAGACTGAGACTTTTCAGTACATTTATTTGTCAAATATGCATATGTATGTGTCTACATACATAATTTCCTCATAAATTCAGCAGTCGTAGATAAATGGAATGTAGAGATAATATAGTTTCATGCACGAAACACTGTTTACAGAGGACCAGTCTCTTATCTCCTGTGAATTGACATAATTGCAACAACATTATGCTATTTGGGGCTTTTTGGCAGGAATTCATGACAGTTACATAATTCATTACAGCCTATTCTAACCTACTGAAATCTATGCATATTTTTAGGCACAGCTTGTACAGTCACACTAATGTCTGCTTGTGAATTCCCTTTAGACATGCCCTTAGCTTCCCTCTGGATGCACTTCTGTCACTGTGCCACTTTGAGAGTCACTGCTGCAATCCTTCCACCTATACAGTTCTCACAGAAGTCAGCGCAGTATTTAGATGCACAGAGGAAATAGGGATGGATGTTGGTCAAAACACAGTAGGTTCTGAGTTCTTCTAATAGTCCTCTGCACATGCTTCCAATTACCAAGTGCTGTGAGCCTGAGCCTTACCTGATTTGAACCCCTGGAGTTAGTTTTTATGCCCCTGCTAAGATTTCTACCTGCTAAGATTTCTTCCTTATAATAAGCTATACCATTTAAAGCTTTCAAATATTGTTTATCTATATATTAAAAAAAAAAAAATATCTACAATATGAAGTATCTGAATAATATTAGATTCTACAGGGAACAAAAATTCTGCATTAATTTTTTGAGAATGGAGAGCTCTCTCTGCACCTCTTCTCCCATTAGCTTTCCACCAGTCTGTGCTTTCTAGGAGGCTGGGAGTTGTTCCTGAGGAAATTTGACCTGCAGTTGAGACAGTAACCTCCAGTCAGATCAGAGATGTTCAAACTGCCTTCTTCTGCACATTCTCACCTAGATATAGTACTGCCTGTCCTTGGGAAGTACCCTCTCACACCTAAGGGCACAGCAGGTCTGCATGACTCCTCTTGCTCACTGTTTTGGCTCTGTTCCAACACTGTGCTGGAGAAACGAGAAGAGTGAGGGAAGATTAAGCGTACAGCTTGCCTCTACCTCCTCCCTGCTGAACTGAGGAGATGGACAGCTCAAGGAATTAGAGTAGCAGGAGCGAAAGCACAAAAAGGAGAGTCTTCTGTGTTGTGCAGAGGGAGGTACTGGGTTATTACTGTGAGTACTGTGGTAGCCACTTCAGAGTTTTGTTGATGTTTGATGCAATTACTGATGGTGACATGGGGTATCGTATATCATCTATGCCTGACCTTTTTTCCTTCACCTTCAGTTTTTCTGTACAGAGGAAATTATCCAATTCTCAGAAAGGTGTAACTTTGATTTCAAAAGGTGTCTGTCTGTATCGAAATGATGAAAAGACAGTTCATTAGGAGGCTAAAATAATAAAATTATTTTAAAAGTACGTTTGCTTATGGTTTTTTCTGTTATGTCTCTCTAGTATGCAGATATAGGTGATAACCCCACTACACCAACAGTTAGGCCACAATTATCAGGCTGCTTCTGTGGCTGCTTCTTTTTACCTGTAACTGCATATTGTTCTCCAAAAGAATTCCACACAGTTATGGTCACTGTAGAGACAGGACTAATTCAGCAGTGCTTTGCTCATCTGCCTTAAGTTGTTTTGCTATAAGGAAAGAATTTAGTTAGTTCACATCAGAGTTCCACCAACTTCAGTGACAGGTAAAATTGGTCTGTAGCAGTATGAGCTGAATCAACGTGAACTGATATAAAACTCTGGAAAACTGGCTTTCAATGGACAGCTTAACACAGCTCAGAAAAGCAAATCCAAGCACGGTATAGCTCACAAAGTTGCTACACAGGAAATAAATGAATGAAAACTGCATGATTAAATGCTTTCATCTGGAAATTTTGTTGCAATATTCAGAAACTCTACAAATTCTTCTAATTCATCATACTCTTTGTTTATTACTAATAAATTAATGTGCTGATGGAAGGAATTCATTACCCTTTCTACACACTTCACTAGTTGCAGGTCATTTATTAATCTGTGTTATCTGGTAAGACTAAAACCAGCTGTAATTACGTTGTTAAACATTGATTAATAAGCAGCCCGCATCACTAATACATGCAAGAAGCAAGATAAAAAATCTTTTTAAAGATTTAGAGTAAAATTTGAACATTCTTTTGGGAATAAGGAAATCTGGATCTTCATAAATATTCATTTCTGTAAAATTCCATTTGCTTATGCAGCTGTATTTTTGAACACCTTTTGGAAACAGATTAACAAGCAAATTCAATTACACTAGAGTAAACGAACTGCATTCACAAAGTGGTATTAATGCACTAAGTGAAACATTTAGAATGAAACATTTTTTTAAGTAGTCTTCAGTGAACCATTCTTTTTTTTCCTTCTTAGTTCAATCATGTAATTAGGCATACATTTGTTTCAAATACATTTGTATTTCACAGATTTTAAAACAATATATCAATTAGAAATACATTATTAAAAACACTGCAGATTGCTAGAACATGCTTTTGTAGGTTTGCAATAAAATCAGTTTGATTGAAGTGACACAGATGAAATTATTACTTGTCAGAAGCTTGGATTATCATTAAGGGTAAATAAGCAGAATATCTCTCCACTTGGCAAAATTGGGGAACTGATTTTTGTGATATAGCTTTATGGGAAATAAATCCAATGGAAAGAAGATGCTTTTAGAAAAGATGTTTTAAGACTATCCTCAATTAATCACAAATGACAAATCTCATTACAGCAGCACTATTGTTAAGGGTCTGTCAGTATTTCTATTACAAACCTATATTTCAAAGTTTATAAATGGGCTACAGAAATTAACTCTGGGATGAAATTGGGTGTTCACACTGTTCACTATAGGATTATGCTTTCCTCATAAAACTTTAAGAAAATCTGTTTTACCTTTTTCGAGCTGGATGGCTTCAAAAGGAACAGAAGTGAGAAGTTTGGAATAACTTGTTTGTTTATTTGTGTAATTTTTAAAAAAGGACAAAATTTAATAGATTGAGAGAACTCTAATTCAACAGCATAAAGGGTCTAACTTGCTTTTTTTTTCTGTCCCTGAAAGAAAGACCCATCTTAGTGTGAGTTCAGTTTGTAACAGGGCTTCAATAGGACTGCTGAAATTCTCTGCCCAGTCTTCTAATTCCTTTAGGTTACACCTTTCAATTTCTGTGGGAAATGACATGCTTTATGTGGAGTGGAAAAAGTCCTGTCAGAAATGGACTAGTAAAGAGAATGAAGAGAACAGCCTAAATGCTGTAAAGTCAGAAGTTTTTAATGTTGTTTAACATGTTTCAATATGGCCTTTTGTATGTTTTTTGCTAAGTCACAGCTTCTTCTTCCCAAAATGCTTTTAGGAAACTGTTATCTCTACTTAGGAATGTGCTGGGAAGATATCTAGAAGTTTTCTTATTGGCCCTTATTAACCCTTTCCTATTGGATGTTAACCAGACAGATATCTATCAGACTTTTGAAGTCTCTGAAGAGGTAGGGAGAATGCCTTAAGGGCATTTTTAAGAGGATCAGAACTATGTTTTGAGATCTCTGTACTCAGGGATGTTAGAGGTGATGAAGAAGTTCTTCGGTGCTCTTTCCTACTTGTAAGACAGGACTACCCACAACATATGTCTTTGATAGGAGTAGGGGTAATGGTTTAAACTAAAATAGGGTGGATTCAGACTAGATATAAGGAAGAAATTTTTTATGATGAGGGTGGTGAAAAGACTGAAACAGGTTACCCAGAAAGGTGGTTGATGCTCCATCCCTAGAAACGTTCAAGGTCAGGTTGGATGAGACTTTGAGCAACCTGATCTAGATGAAGATGCCCCTGCTTATTGCAGGGAGGTTGGACTAGATGACCTTTAAAGGTGCCTTCCAACACAAACTCTTTTATGATCGTATGATATGGAGATCATGACAAAGAGATCCCATTTTATGGCATCTGGCAGTGGTTTTTAGTTACTTTGGCTAAGTCTATCTTTCTAAACCATGTCTGTGCCTGTTGTCTCACACCGGTGGCCTGGTAGAGGAGTTTCTGTATCCTAATCCTCAGCTGTCTGGATCACCAAATCCGGTAGCCACGTCTGGGTTGCCCATGAGGAATTACATCTGCCTATGCCCAGGAATCATTTAGGAAAGTGCTAGCTGGTCTAGCCACATTCTGCTTTAAAAGCACAAATAGTCAGTGTTTGGCAGCATTCCTCAAGGTTCTTCTATTTACTAATGCAGACATAGATTTTGAGGGCATTCACACTGTCAAGATAGAGTTTGGTTTGCACTGAACTTAAATCTGTAGTCAAGGTGGAGTTTGCCAGTACCAAATGACAGAATCCAGCTTCAAAGGGCCAGCTTCAAGTTGACAAACATGTTACCTCTAGAGCTGGTAGCCTTGAATGAGCAGTGTATAGGCATATGCTGATATGTGCATGCGCTGATATATCTAACAAATTCCTGGTATGTTTGGAAGCAAAGGCTGTGTTCCTGAAGAGATACAGTGTTTGTCTGGCTGTCCTGGATGTACCTTCTTAAGAGAAGATGTGCTTTTATCCACTACTGCTGAAAAATTGTCCGGTTTTCTTAGTAGGAGCCTTGGAATAGACACAGGCTAGAGATCACTGCCCACTACCTAGCAAATCAACCTGCAAATGAACCTGCCAGTGACCACAAACTGGTAAACCTGAAAGTCCTTTCAGACTGAATAAGACACTGGCATGTGTGATCTATGTGCACAACCATACGGCCCGTGCTTCTATTAACAACAGCTCTCACTTTCTCTTAGATGGCAGACTTGGCTGGCTGATGAGAAATAGGACCCAAGCTGAATTACCAAGAAATTAGATTTGAATAGGTAGTAAAAGAAAGCAAAAACCAAACCAAACCAAAAAAAAAAAAAAAACAATGCTCACAGAAGGAAGATATTAAAAATACAATGGCAATTTTATTCATGACATTATCATTGTGCTGAAAATTAAAAACCCATTGTTTCTGAAGAGGACAGAATACACGAAGAACAAAATATATTTTACTTTATTTAGATACAGCATCTGTGACAGTTAAAATCTAGGTTGATAACTTGATTAATTGGGACAGGTGATGCTTAAGGTATTGTGGAGAAATAGAAAAAAAAAAATTTATACTTTATTCAGGAGTAAGTTACTTAATACTTAGGTTATTTTGTACCCATTTGCTGTTTGTCTTTATGCAACATAGGCCATGCTGAGGACAGCAGAAGCTATCTAAAATATGATGTTATCATCTGAGAACATAAAAACAAATTCAAAAAGGGATGAGACCAAACAAAATGGTAATAAGGGGAAGTGGGTCGAATGAATGGACCAATAAGTACTTAATGAAATTTTCTTTAGCAAATATTCTCTTCTTTTTCAGGCATTTAAACAGTGGTATTTTATTAAAGAACTAAACTGACTGAATATCTTTAAAGGTTAAAAATAGAGTATAGGCCTGTCTGCAGTGCACAGTGCGTCTCTTCTGGGTTTTGGGGTGGTATAACCAGAAGTAGAGTGGTCCAACAGTAAATTTTCATAGACATTCACAGGTAAATGTATGCCAACTTGTAATTACTGATGAATTTTGAGACTGAAGGATGTGATATGGGAAAAATTTTAAGGTTATTTGTGCAGATATTTTCTGATTAAAAAAGTTTCATATCTTCTAATACATCTAAGTATTTCTAAAAAAAAAGATTATTTCCCTTTATTCTGTTTTATCTGTGTCTATCATGGACTAAAATCAGTACTGTAGGACTTAAATGACCAGCCACTTAGAAATAACTTCATAACATGGGTAAGGTTCACACACATCACTTCTGGCCTAAAAATTATTGATCCATCTAAACTTTAACAAAAACAGTCAGTGATTCATTATTTAAAACATATCTAAATGTTTTTAGACTATTGTTAACCAAGAGCCTAATCAAGAAAAATGAAGAGAAGTTACTGAGCAATGTTCATTCTAAGCATTGCAGCTGCTTAACGACTCACATGCAAATGTTATCAAAAAGGTTCTTTAGCTCATTCTTTCACTGCAGAAATCATTTGAATATGCTGAATTCGAATTACTCTTTTTTGATCAGCCTAGCTTGTCTGCAGGTGTGTACTACTTAGTGGTAACCTGAGTTATGAGGGCTGGCCCAGAGCTTGGTGTATGTGATAACAAGTCTTTGGGGATGGAAGCGTAAGCACACCCAAAATATTGATGGAGAAATTCCTTCTTTGTCATAGACATACAGATGAAAATTACAAGACCTGACTTTGTTGTTCCCAGCCTGGCTGCATAAGTAGCTGCTGAGTTGTGTTTCTTTGAATCTTTACCTGTATTATTTCTCAGGCTCATTGACTCAAGCTAAAAGTATCCATGGATGTATGTTTTAAAGGATTTCTTGCCTATGAACAGGACTAAAGTTAGGAACAGAACTTGGGTGAAAATAGACCTATAGGATAGCTTGGGATTATTGGAAAGCATGATATTGACTTATGAGAATGTGTGGTATCAGCTGATTTTGATGCATAAGTACAGGTTGGTCTTAACTTTGCGCTCTTCTCCTGTATGCACACTTGCCCGTGTCTGTGGGTACAGTGTTATTGTATCATGCAGGCTGAAGGCAGTTTAGTGAAGAAAGGAGCTCTGATGTGCCTTTGAGGAAAATACTGTTGCTTCTGTTGCACATTTTGAACAACAAACAATGTTTAAATTACCAGAGCTTTTAGGTGAGTCCCATCAACCAAGTACTGTAACTGAAAATGTTGTGGTATAGTACTGCTGGTTTAATCATCTCACATTTTCTGTTTCTTTCTGCCAGTATCGTAGCCTCCCCTCTGTGACAGACCATTGGACCTAAGCACAAACATGGCTTTTGAGTCTTATGGTGGTATATTTATAAGAAACATGATACTCTACAGAATTTTCTGTGTCCTAGAGCGCCTAACTGATGGTTGTGCATAAAAATGAAACTGTATCTGGAAATCCCACAATTTTTGTTCTCTCACATTTTCTGTGTGAAAGCTGAGAAGAAAAATGAATATATTTTTCTATTTGAAAGTTTTTGGTAGTGGTGGAATTTAAGTTTCTTTCAAAGAGAAATGAGAAAGATAAACTCAGATTTATTTTTTTTTTCCAGAGAAACACCTTAGGTAGAAACTGTTTATCTGCTTATTCATTAATTTTAATAAAGAAGGTTTGTTTAAAAAAACTCTCCCTAACCAACTGTTATTATTTATTGAGCATTATTATGCAGAAAACACTGCAAAAGTTGTGGCTAAATATCTATAAAGGTATTTTAAAAAGCAAGGCAACATCATGAAATGTAAATGTAGCTTTTAGGTGTGACAGAAACCAAACAGAAACTATATCCTCACCAATAAATTAAATAGGTCATAGCCTATTCTTTAGTCCTGTTTACATCTCTTTCCTAAAAGAGGTATTGCTCCTGCAACTAGTCCCACTGCCTTGTCACCCACCTGAGCTACTGCTGGCACACCCAGGCAGCTCCATCTCCAAGCCCCTGCTTGCAATTGCAGGCGTGCGTAGGATAGACTATGGATGGCCACAGCTCCCTATTTATAGCCATGCCCTGGCCCTGCTTAATTTCTTAGTAAAAATGTAATAATAGAACAGGCTTTCTGCTAAAATGTTGGTAGCAGTTTAGTTTACCTGCTCATCTTGATCCTCAGTGACTAGAGAGCTTTTCTCGAGTGGTAGATGAGCTGATGAACAGAGCACAAGAAAAAGCTTTTGGCCTGAAATAGGAGTGGTCTGTTTTGAATGATCATTTTTATTAGAGTGTGAATCACCACCATGTCATCAAGAATATAGCAAAAACACATGAGAAAATTCGGTCAATATGATTCTATTTCCATGGACTATTTTGTATGATTACAAATTGCATTTGCCTTAATAAGTTACAAATGTAATTTATTACAAGTTAATATCAGGACTGAGACAAGTAATTAAAAATGTATAATATACAAAATTTTGTTTCCCCTGATAAATGTGAAGTTTCCTAGGCTCAACTCTGCTCATTAGTATGTGACAGTGCCAGGAGATACTTTGATCCAGAAGGCTAGATATACATGCTGTATGCCATAAGCACATTTTAGTTTTAATAACAATCCAAGAGGTTCAGCATATTGCTTAATAAAAGATCAATGCAGTAATATGATTAACCACCCTGTGTTGCTTTCTTTCCATCTGTGAGAAAAGATAGTTCAGGAGCTGCACAGCAGTGAATAGCAAAATGACTAATTGACAGGCAAGATGAAGGTTTTCCTAAGGGTTTTTAATTCCTCCCCACCCTCAGGGCTTTCTTTGTTGGTCAAATGCTGTTAACTCTTTTGTTTAGGATCTCTTACCTTTAAACAGGCTTGTGGAAGTGCTTTTCATATTTTTTAGCAGTAGATTTACTTGCTGAGTAAATATAGCTGATGAAAGAAAAGCTGGTGATCCATAAAAGACCAGGCTGCAGGGATCCTCATTAATCTTCCAATAGTTTTTGCTGTCATTCCTTTTTAAAGGTCCTTGCCTTGTAAAGTGTTTGTGGAAAACTTAAGGACATTTTTGCCTTCCACTAAGCAGTGGTTTCCAGCCAGATCCCAACAAAAGCTCTCACTCCCTTTCAAATAGTTTTAACTTCAGCTGTGTCATTGGGCAGGGTTCTCAGCTATGAAAGGGAAAACACTGTTTAACTGAGTTTTGCAAAAAGTGGACAAAGAAAAAAACAGAGAAAAATAATTTTCTTGTTATCTGCTTATGGTAATGTGACTACATCATTAAATGGATAAGCTAAGTTGGATACAATGATAACGTAAATAAAAAAAATAGAACACATTCAACTTTAAAGAGACTGTTCTTTGGAAATCTGGACTTCTCTTACAGAAATAATGAAGCACATGGCGTGAAATTGAGACAGATTATGGAAAGATCATGAGAATATTAGGACGGAGGCCGGCAGTTTTGAAAGCATTTCAAATTTGGGGGTGCTAAGCTAATGGTCTCTTAGCAGACCTCAAAGTATGGTCTGCTTCTTGCTTCTCCTGAGGATGGTTAAACTGACTCATGTCCAGATTGCACTTCCTATTAGCACTGTGCAGTATTTCAGTGCATCCATCACATACAATTCTGGTAAGTCTTCAGCCCAGGGAATCTTTGAGTCATGTTTTGGGGAAGGGACCTTATAGATCATCAAGTTTCAAGCCTCCTTCCAAGGACAGGGAAACCTTGCACTGGACCAGTTTTCTCAAAGACCTGTCCAACCTGGCCTGGAACACTACAAGGCATCCACAACTTCTCTGGGCAACCTGTACCAGTGTCTCACCACCCTCACAGTAAAGAATTTATTCTGACTATCAAACTAAATCTATACACTTTCAGTTTAAAGCCATTCTCCCCTTGTCTCATCACTACATGCCCTTATTTAAAAATTCCCTCTCCATCTTTCTTGTAGGTGTCCTTTATATATTGGAAGGCTAATATAAGGTCTCTGCAGTTTTCTCTTCTGGAGGCTGAACAACCCCAAAACAGTTGTCTCAGCTGGTCTTTGTAGGAGAGAGGGTCTTTAGCCCTCTGATCATCACCGTGGCCCTCCTCTGGACTTGCTCCAACAGTTCCATGTCCTTCCTATATTAGGGTCCCCAGAACTGGACACAGCACTCCAGGTGGGGTCTCACCAGAGCGGAGTAGAGGGGCAGAATCACCTCCCTCAATCCCCTGACCGTGCATCTTTTGGTGCAGCCCTGGACATGGTTGGCTTTCTGGACTACAAACACTCATTGCCAGCTCACGTCCAGCCTCTCATCCACCAGCACCTGCAAGTCCTACTTAGCAGGGCTGCTCTCAGAAGAAGTCAGAGGGAATTCAAGCACTTTCATGGAGAAGAAACAGGGGAGTCAAAGGGTTTTGAAAGCTCCTATGGTTCAAAAGGTAAGAATGAATACAAACAACCAAAATTCTACCAGTTTGCATCAGACCAAGGGGAACTAAAGCAGCTTTTTGCTTAGGGGAGGGGAAGAGACATACAATCTTAGATATTGTCTCCATATATCCACTAGGACAGTGCAAGATTTTTGAGATCTTTGGTCCTCTTTCAGTTATATTTGGCATACTTACTTTCTGAAAGTAAAGTGAAAGTATTTTAGTGGATAAATTTTTCTAAAAAATGTAAAACCTTAGGAAAGTGGCAACTTTTGAACTTGGATTAAGTTTAATAAATAGTTTTTGGTGAATTAAAAAAAAAAAAAAAGAAACACTGTAATATTCGAGTTCAGTATTCCTGACACAACCTTTTGCATGTGTGTGTGTGTGTGTGTGAGCACCACAGAGAAAATCAAGGAAGTTCCCTTATGATAGAAGTAGTAATATTTTCTTCTTGTAACCCTACCACTGGAACCCTCTCTGGGACCTGGGAGGCCAAGGTTTTGATTTATTTTCTCTCTGAATTGAAGCAGAAACACAAATTCCATGAATATTGGCAATTGATTGCTCTTTCTTCAGTCTCCCACATTACAAACTTTTCTGTTTTTTGTGTACTGCTGAAATCATCATCAAGACACGAGCTAAAATGTAAGAGGCAGTTTTATGCAGCTTAGTTCTAGCCAGCTAAACAATAGTAATTTTGTTGAAATCATCTTCTAGAATCCTCCTTTAGTCAATGTCAGGTCAGCAAAGCAGTATTAAGACCTATCTAAGGATTAGTTTGAGCTGTGACTCTTTCTCTGCTCATGGTAAAGGGAATTTAGATTATTACCTAAAACTAGTCTTTGTGGAAGTAGGCCAAGGCTGGGGCATCTGCTCTTCTAGCAGATGCTAGATTTACTCTTATTATTTCTCTGTGACCTATTGAATAATTATTTATTTATACAATTGTCAATAATTAAGAAAAAAAAAGCTATAGAAAAACACAGCTCTAAGTGATGAACTTACATTCTTCTAAGAGAATGAAGATGTTAATAGGAGAAGACTACCAAGTTCCTTGAAGGAAATATTTGTTCTTCTAGAACAAACCAGGTGTTAATTTCTCCCTGAAATTTGATTTTACTATCATCCAATTACCTGCACAAAGTATCTAACTTTATCTCCAATGCTAGAAAATTAGATTGTATAATAAGACAACAAGGTTTTAAGAGTTGCTTAATAGGTGTATCTATCTTTGGCATCATAAAATAATGGTGGTCTTTTCTATTATTTGGCCTCAAAGTTAACTGGAAACTAAAATTTCCCTTTTCCTGTAGAAAAGAAGTCAGATCAGTCAGATGCAGCAATATATTTAGGTTTTTACAAGCAAACCCTCAACAGCTACAGAAATGGCTCTGTGGCAGACTGGTTTATTCAGTGTATAGGTCAGCCTTAGACAGATGGCTAATCCCTGAGAAAGCCTTCAACAGTGAGTTACAGGACTGCCTGGGGCAAGCTCTCTTCATGGAAATGAGCTTACCTCTTCCTCCATTCCCAGATTCCTAATTTTTGGAAACACCTGTTTCTTAACCTGGGGCTTTTTAGCTCTAGAGAGTTATTTAAGCTCCTTCCTTTGTAGTCTTGGCTTTGTATATAGGTCTTTGCCTGCTGGGTAGTGATGGAGGGACCTTTCCATCAGGGAAGAAGACATTGACTCTCTGAGGTGAGGTTTGAGGCTGTTTGTGAAGAACAAAACACACAGGCTCTGATTGTAATTGAAAGTTGTCCCCATTGTCAACAGAATAAACAGGACCAGATACTAACATTAAGTGTTATTTGCAACAATTATTATTACTGTGGTACAGAACCTCCATGGTAAGGCAATTATAATCATAAGTAAAATTCTGTAACTCAAAGACCTGTGAGAACCAAGGAGCAGCACCAGAAACTCACTGGTATAACTTTAAAGGAACGAATGGTCTCAGAAAATCAAGTATGCTAACATGATCCAGTCACTAACAAGCAATTAACGTTTAGGAAAGAAAAGACCTAACACAGTTTTGATTTATATTATAAAAATCACAGGTTCAATAAGGCCTTTACACTTTTTCTTCTGGCTCTTTGAGACAGAAAAAAAACCAAAACAAAACTAAAACCTCCAAATAACAAAAAGTAATGCAACTGCACACAAAATAGAGGAAGAAAATAATGGCTTTTTTACTGTTCTGAGGTATAACAAATAGGACCTACAGGAAATTCATGCTAAATGTTATGTTCTGTAAACAAGACTAGTCCACTCTAGAGGAAGCTGGTTTTGAGATGGGCAGAAATAAGGCACTTTGCACAACATTGCTTTCTGAGATGAATATCTTCAACAAATTATCTGTAGTCTCATTCCTGTGTGATTTTTGAGTTAGTGTGATAAGTTGTATATTCCTGTTTTTAAAATACACAAGCTGAAATAGGAATGGTACCGTAAAAATTTGGTGTAACAGATCTTTTAGAGGCCTGTCTTCACAAGATGCTTTCAAGAGAACCAATCAGTTCTAATGTCACAGGTTCTGCTCTGTGCTCTTAGTAGCTACTCTGGGATGCTGTGAGACTGATCTGGCCAGGTCCATCTCCTTCATTGCTCTTACTGAGGCTAGGCTGAAACAGTTGGGCTGTTCTGCTTCTGCTGCCATCGTAATTGCTCTCAGGACTAAAAGACAGAAAGGAAGAGAGCAAGAGAAGGAAGGACAGCAACAAGAATCCGAGAAAAACACAGAAATGCTGAAGGAATGACAGAGGATAAAGATCGCTTTTTCTATGCTTGTAACTCTGTAAACCACTGGTTAGGTGTCCTTTGTGGGTACATCTTGCTGATCTTGAGTGCTTAATGGAAGCATTATGATGACAGTGATAATAACAATAACAGAAACAGAATTAGTGTACCTTTTTTTTTTTTGCCCTTGGATTCACTACTGAGGCAATTTGAAAGGAAAACGTTTTCTTTTCAAAGCTTTGAGAAGTGAAGTAACAGATGGAATATGATATCCCAGACTATTCATTCAAAATTTAGCCTCTTTCCTGTACTATTCATTTTATTTCACTGATCTTGCAATCTAACCCAATCTTCATATAGGTGCTGAACTTTATTAAAATTACTGATTATGTGAATAAATTATTTTTTTTCCCAGTTTCATACCACTTTCCTCATGTAGCTCATGTATTGTTTCATGAATTTTTGATTGCTTTGAACAACTGAATTCACCATTAGAGAAAATGTTCAAGATCAGATTTTCACAATAGGAAAATAAGGAAATGATAAGGCATGCTGGTCAGCATTTCAGGCAGTTGGCTCAGTACTAGCAGCTGGACAGCTGGGAATTGTTTTGAAGGTTTCAGGGAAAAACAGAGGTTTAAGATTTAAAGGAAGATGGTGAATTAGGTTTGCGGAAGGACACCTTTCCACTAATGAGTTAAAAAAAAAAAAAAAAAAGGCAGAGAAAAATCAACATAAAGGACCTGACATAAAAATTAAACAACTGCATTTAACAGAATAAAAATTGCTGAGACAAGCCATGAAAAACTCTTCCTTGAATGCAAAAGCTGGTAGTCAGGGTGAAAAAAAGAGGGAAAGACACAGAGGGGTGGTTTGAGTTGGTAAAAGTGCCAAGCTAGAAAAAAGATTTTTACAGAATCATTTTGAATGTGTTGGAAGAGAAAGATTAACTGTCTTAGGGGCTGTGAGAAAGATGTTATGCTAACTGAAATGACCAATGACAGGAAGTGTCTGAAATAGAAACAGGATAGAAAGGACAGAAAAGGCTTCAACCGAGAGATATTTCAAAAGATTTAGACAGATTCTGGAAACTAGGATCTAGAGAAAGTTAAAAGAGGACTGAAACTATCTATTAATCTTTATTAACTGTTCAGCAAGTCTAAATGACTACTCAGCTTGAATTGTTCATACAGGTTTCTGTGATAGCTAGGTGATAGATTTTTCAATAAAAGAAAAAAAATGTAGGAGGTCTTTAAGAGGAAGAACAAGATTCCATTTTAGCCATATGGCGTCTGAACTGATGACTAGATGTTGTGAATGAGTGCACCACCACACTAGATATCTTCACGAATGTATGAGAGGTGAAACAGTATTTTGATTTGTATAGGAGAAGACAGGTTTGGCCAAAATTAGAACTGAGATTTGTCATAGCAAAGGAAGAATAAAATCAGTTTGCATCTGAAGATAAAATTACCTATAGAGAGAGAAAGAGAAAAGAAGGTAATCTAGAACACATTCTTTGATGAATGTACTGAAAGGTCAGACATTAGGAGCAAGAGAGGATCCAAGAAAGCATCACAGAAGCTAAATGAGACAAGGGTTAAGGAGAGGTCAGTAATATCAAACACAGATAACAGATTAAGACAGGGTCCGGCAAAAAAGAGTAATTAGAAACTGTAGTAAGAATAATTTCATTGTACATAAGAGGAAATGCTGGAAAATAGTTTGGGTTAGAGAAAAAATAAGGAAGATTTTATAAACAATGATCAATTAACTCAAAAGCAGAGGAAAGTGAGATTGGGTTTTCTTCAGTGGAAGGGTTAATATTTCTGTCATTGGGAGAAAAATAACATGGAGTTGAGAGCTTGTGGATAACAGGAAGGAATAAAAATGAACAATAGGTTTATGGGATTAGAGGGTACCTACGATTCAAAAGGAGAACAGAAAAAAGGGGCAGAATAGTGGAATGGAGGGTAGGGTAGAAAGAAATGAATTTTATCAGATGATATTTTGCATGGATACTGGTTCAAAATTATCTATATATTTTCTTCAAACACAGATTACCTTAAAATATTCTATTACACTGTAGCAATTTTCTTGTATGGTGCCGTAAAGTATTTTGGAGAAATTCTTCAAGATTAAAAACCCCAAATTAACTTTTACTTTCCACTCATTATATATAATGCATACCAAGGTAATGCTTAAGAAAAATACCTATTGATAGTAAAGTGCTTAAACATTTCTTGGAGTGCTATAACTGCTGCACTGAGAACGTATGTTACTAACACAGAATTAGCTAAATATATTGGAGTTTATAACATTTCTTGAGATTATCTCCTTAATTTTCAGCCATAACTTCATTCAGCTTGGCTTTACATATTAGAAAACAGTGAGGCACAGCAATGGTTAAGGTGATTCTGCACAAACTAGACTTTCCCCATGAGAAGCAATCTGCACACCTATATTTCTAGGCTGCATTCTCAATCACTTTTGGAGCAAGGAAAGTACAGGGAAGTGCTCCTCAGGACTGGGAATGAATCCCGCCTCACCATCTGTTACTAATTTTGGAGCTGAAGACCCCATGCATTATTCAATCACTAAGTTAAAAAAGTTGCATTAAACTGGTGTTAGCCTTCTACAGTCAGAAATGTTAAAGTTGACCAGATTCGGGGCAGGATGTCACTGGTGAATAGATTCTTAACCTTATATGTAACCTGTTTCACACTGTTGTGACTGAATACTGAAGTGGTCTTGAATAGTAATATATTGTAATCAGTCTTTGCTGTAATACCTTAGTACCATGAAACAGTTAAAACAATGAGTTACTGGTTAAGGGTATGCTCTCAGCTGTGTCTGATATATGGTGCTGCCTGATCTGTGTCTTTGTGTTGGCTTTAAAAGGCCATCCATTGCTTTACAAAGGTCAACTTTTTTGGCCCTGCACTACACTCCTCATCTTTCTGTAAGAAGCTCAACAGGGTTGCAGAGACAATAGTGCAGAGATGACAATTTCAACTTCATTTGGTAAAGAGTTTCATAGCGTGGAAAGAGTCCAGAGCATTGCTTGGGATTGAGTCTGTCATTCTAAAGTTCTCTAACTTAGTGAAAATGGAGTTATGCTTTGATCTGAGTACACTCTAGGTTTACATTCTTTTTATACAGGATTTCCCAGAAGAAATGCATCCAGAAATCACTGGGCTTGTGGCACCTGAGCTGTGCAGATGGCCTGCATGTGCACATAAAATCAGATGGATTGACCTGCCCATATGTAACTGATATGTCTCTGCTGCTCCTCCAACTGAGCTGCCAGGCATCTGGAATTCCCAAAAAAAATCTCCAAAATACTCAAATTCCACCTGGACACCATTTCCAGGAGGAAAAAGAGGACATATCAGGAAAAACCTGGACATATGGCAGCCCCAGTAAAATCAGAATAGTTACCTAAGAAAGCTACCAAACAAAAGAAATGGTGTATTCTGTATTCTCCATCTTATGCTGGAAATGTAGCATATCTGTCAACGTGATTTTAGGATGATTTTTCATTTTATCTCTTTTATAATGGAAATTAGAAAAAAAAAAAAGGATGTAGGGATGTTCTGCTACAATACACTGGATTTGCAGACTTCTTCAATGTCTATATTTTCTATAACATAAAGGGGTCATTAGCACATGTAGTATGAACGTGTATGCACAATAATTTAAAATAGCTACAGTGGATCTGCAGCTCCTATTGCAGTTACAATGCAAGCTCACTGAAGACTTTTTTCAACATCTTTATATTTTATATATATATGAAACACAGTCACTGCTTTTGTTACTTTGCAGCATTAAGGTAATGACTCCCTTGAACATGGACACACTGTGTTGTAGTAATGGTACAGATTGCATACTATGAACCTGCAGTACTCAGTGCAAAGTAAATATCCCAATGGCAAGTAGCTAGTGAGAGTGAGCAGTAGTTGCTTTAAAACCTCAACATATTGCCCAATTTAAATTACTTAAACTGATTATTCTACATTTCAGGCTAATTGCCTGCAAAATTTCATTATAAAAATCACAGCTGTTTTCTAGTTCATGTATGCGAGGATTTTGTTTGGTTGGTTTTATTCATGTGAGTAAAAAGAAGTATGTGTCTGAAACAGAATTTTTGTCTGTGTTTAGGGCAGCATTTACTATAAAATGTCTAACACAACAAGTTTAAGGTTGTTGAGCCTTATTGCTTAACCTTCCATCCACACCATCTCTCTGCACAGACCCTTACCAACATGTTGCCATGGAATATACACCAGTACATCAATGTCTGAAGACAAAGCATACCGACTCAATCTGGGTGTAATTTATGTAAAAAATGGACAATCTCTATTCTTATTAGCATAGAAAGAGCCACAGACATCTTCAGATATAAATCAGAAAATCCATTTGACATCAGTGGAGGTACATGATCTAAAACTATCATATGGTCCACCATTTGGGGAAAACAAGCGTTCTGGTTACACCTTTCCTAAATGACACGCACACAAAGCTTATGCAATGTACTTCTGCTGACTACAAAATGAAATAAATTCAATTATCAAATACCTTCTTTATATTCTTTATCCAGAAAGATTAGGTTGTGTTTTAACTGAGCATTTAGAGAGACTAAAAACTAACATTTTTCATAGAATAAACTGCTGATAAAGAGCTAAATTTACCAGAGCAAAACATGACTGATGCCTTAAAAATCTAACTCTGTTACCTGTATAGACAAGGGTAAAAGTTACTGCTTTACACGAATGCCATTAGCTTCAATAACAATAACGGTGATCATGGTATGTGAGCAAGATAAGTCTGGGAGTCGTGCCTTATATAGTAATTACATCCAATCAATGAATCACTTATTTCTGTGCCATCTCTCCAACTGCAGGCAGTGTCAGCTCCCTCCATAAAAGGCTAAGAGTATTCACACTGTAACTGCAGCTACTACTCACCCAGTGACTGGAGAGGGTTTTCTGGTAGACACTATTTAGTGACTTTTCAAAAACACCTGCGTGACTCAGAAGTTTGAAAGTGGCTTAGACACTTAGGAAAGTCAATAGAAATTATGCACCTCAGGGCCAGATTTTTAAAGGCTACTATCTTCCATTGATTACAGGAATTAGGAACCTAAATACCTTTACAAATCTGGCACAAGAGGCTAAATCACATTTGAAAGTCAATAGGAATTAGACTCCTAAGTGCCTAAATCAAATGAAAAAAAGATGTGTTTTAGGAGTGAGAATCTTTATAATTGCATTCCCGCTAGTGTAACTGCAAATTATGGGTTCAATTATTCCACTTAGGCACAGCTCAGAGGAAGAAAGTGGTATGAAGTTGCAATGCCCCAGAGGAAAGCAGCCATTCCTAAACTCTTTCAGGAGATGCAGCGTACTGCTTCATGAACTTTAGGCTTCTGAGAGAAAGAAATCATGGTTTTGTTTCAGGCTGTTTTTTTTAAAACCATCAGGATAAGGACTAATGATTCTATTGGTCTTTATAACTCTGTAATTTTTAAAAAATATACTCTTTGTTATTTCTTACAGTTCTGAAAACTGATATAATACTTAACCAAAATAAAACAAGACTCAAAGAAGGTTTGTTTGAGTTCAAGACCAAATCACATCATTATTTGATTAGTCATATGTGCGCTCCAGTGAGATAAATTAGTAGGATTACGAAGTAACATTTTATTGAAGTACTTATTGTGAGAAAACTTGAACAAAAGACACCATAAGTAAATAGAGACAAAGAATATATGAAACAAGAGTATAGAGAGGTGAACAGAAGAGAAAATAGCATCAAGAAGGTAAAAATATTTTTCTAATGCTGTGAAAGACAAATAAGTAACAGTGATATGGAATTATTTTGTTCATAGTTTTACTGTAATTCCATAGGAGTTAGCCTATCACTACCAACAGGACAGAGATTATATGCAAAGGTCACCTCTCTTCAAAGTAATCAAGGAGTTAACAGTGATTAAGATGATTCAAGAAAATTCTAGAATGAGAAGTGAGTAATTATTCAAAGGAAGAAAATAAGCAGGAAATAATAACAAGACTCCGAAACAAATACCACATTCATTTCTAGCATTATCCCATTTGGAAAAAAAAAAAATATTTCATTTGAGCTATCAGTACCACATGCAATAATCTAAATAGTTTTTGACTCCTCATTTGAAAGACTAATAATGGGAACTGAGGATGGCATATAAAGAAAGATATGTAGAGAAGGCCTATAAAGTCATATATCATATAGCAAAAGTAAATTGGGAACTGTTATTCACCGTATCTCACCATGCACCAGTTAGGGACAACCAAATGGTTATCAAATAGCAAGTATAAAGTAAAGAAAGACTGATTGTTGTTCACACAAAATATTATTATATTGCTATATATAACTGTACAGCTGAAGTATAAGGTTGGTCAAAATAAAGAAGATGGTAATTGACAATTTTAATCCTATTAGCATAGAGGTTAAATCTGAAAATCTCTTACTTTGATGCCTTCCAGAATGCAGGTATCACGTAGAATTTAATTTAAGTGCCACAAACATAAGAACAGGGAAACACGAGGAGACACCAAGCAGAGTCCCCCAAAAGCCATCATCATTCTTTGAAATTATCATCCAAGGACAGCTGTGCACTACCTGCTGATGTGATGTATGGAAATATGACAGGACAAGGCAACAGTTATAAAGTCTGCAGTTATCCCCTGTCCCCATGCAACTTCCTTTTCCCAGTGCCAGGAATGACCAGGGCCAACAGGAAGGTAATAAGATGTTGGGGCTCAAGCCTCACAGATATAAAGAAAAGGAAAAGGAGAAAAAGGTAATATCAACAAGGGCTTCCTGAGGAGGTGAAAGAGGGACTGCAGTTGATATACATGATATACGTTTTTACCAGGGTCCATCTCTTGCTGCAGGAAACATGGGTACACGAAGAACTGCTCCATGTCCATGAACATGTCCATGTGTGGAACAATTTTCCATTAATTAACAGTGAAATGTGGAGCATGCTGCTCCACAGTCATATTTTACCAATTTGATAGTTATAGAACCTATCAATTAGTGTCTAGATGGAGAAGAAAACTAAGGAAACAGAGTAAAAGAATTATATATGTGCACGGAATTGTTTTCACAGTGCAGTTAGGAGACTTAGCAGCTATACCTTCTGAGGCTGCTCATGCAGGACTGTGGTGTTCTCACACTGTCTGGAAAGTTGTAAAAGGGCAGAACCCAATAAGAAGACCTGTGTAGTCCAGAATCACATGTGCCTGAAGGTCACCCTCCTGCAAGGTTTGCCTGAAGGGGGAGGGTATCAAGGCATTCAAGGTGGCCCTTATCTTCTGGGAAACAGAATGAGAAATGCTGTCAGTCAGACATCAGGCAGTATGGACCCACACATACCCACTGACTGCAGTCCAGATGATCTCCAATCTTGCTGATACCATTCTCCCATATGCCAAGAAGATCTCTTCCACATATGCATGTAGTTAAGGGTAGTGCAGCAGTTCAGCAAGATTCCCCTGTTTGGTGGCAATAGGAAATATAGTTACTCCAAAGAACTTACAGGTCCTACTGGCATATGCTGTTGGGAGCAATGATGTCAGTTAGACAAAACTTTGGTCTAAGCCTGGCAGTCCTTATTTTTGCTTGAAGTTCTCTCCCCCTTTTATACAATAAGTCCAAGTTCCCTTTATAGCCAGTGGAGGGAAAGGTACCTTCAAATAGTGATTTATTTAATTCTGAAAATGGCTTTCTCTTTGATGCTAGGGTGGATGACCTGTGAGAAGGTTGCGTAGGAGGAAGAGTTTTATATATATATAATATATATATATATATATTGAGTAATATCGAAGGAAAAAAGTTCTTATTGCCTGACTTGGTGCTGATCTGATATAAGGATGGGTAGCTTTCATAATGCCAGGTCTAACTGTTAGATCATAGTCATAAAAATAAACTTTCTTCAGTGTTTAGTATAAAGAAATATTTAGTACCCTTACAGGCTCATTTTTTGAAAGGTATGGAACAATAGACAATTTAAGCTCTATTTGTATTGCTCTGTTAATACAATAAAGCCACTCTCCTAGAATTTCCAGTATTGCAATACTTCCACAGCAAGTACTTCATTTCCCATATAAAATAAATCAGAAGTCGTATAATTCTGCAACAGAGCCCTGTCAATACCAGTTAAGAATATAAGCAGATTTATGAGGTGCCAGCCTTCCGATTCCGTAACTCAAGGTAACTTCAGGTTTGATTTAAATGCAGTGACCCTTGAAGTTTACTCCTTAAATATTATAAAAACTTGCTGCTAATTATCAGGGCCACTACTGTCAACAAATTATGATTTAGAGAACTGAACCTGAGATTGTCTACTACCCTATTCATATATAGAAGATTTGTAGTTGCAATTCATATCCCATCAAATCCTTTCATCTGTAAAATGACAGGTGTGATTTATGCATGTCACTTATCTATTAAGCTCAGTGAAATTCCAGGGCTGAATTCCTTCATGTTTCTTTTAACAAGATGAAGACGTTTCAAATAATTTTTTTTTTCAGTGCAATGAGCTATCCACATTAATTGAGAAAATATTGCTCGTGGATTCCGCAGTTGTAAATGGAAAGGTAATTAGTGTTTGAAAATCATATGGTTTCAGTCTCTGTCGTTTTAAATACTTAATTGAGTGTTGATCTTGCAGATACTTGTGTATGAGTACTATGACTGACAATGCATCTACTGAATCTTTTTGTGATATATCCTAGCATTTCCTTTTGTAGATTATGGGATACATACAAAAAAAGGTTAGCTTGTAAAATCAATTGCTTTCAGTTGCTGCTCATTAAGAGATCTCCAGGTATAATCAGTCACAAAAGGACTTCCCTTCTTTCATAAATCTCTAAGAAGAGATTTGTAGGTTTTATTCCTAAATCAAATAAAATGTTTTCCCATATTCAGATTGCTCATGAAAGTTCAGTTGAGCATTTGAATTTACCAGTTATAAAACACACTTATGTTTCTGATTAAGATTCAATTTCTAACTTTAAAAAAGCAACCATAAAATATATGAAAATTCTGTTTCCTTTGGGAATTTCAGCAAAAATGAATGAAGAGAATATCAGTGAAGAACTAAATTACTCCTTATAATTCATCACCCATGTTGCTTACAATTATATTTTTCTTTAAACTATTATTTTGCTTTTCTATGTAGGGCAAACAAGATTTCAAATGGTCTAGTGTTAACTAATTAATCCTTTCTGTTAGTTTATGGTACACAAGACTGCCAATGTATTCAGAATATGTTAATGTTTCTGTCAACTTGCTTTTGTCTCCTTCTCCCACCATATCATGACCTCTAAGTACTAAAAGCAATAAGTTATTTTTCTGGTTGCAATAAACAAGAATCATAGAAATTCTAATGGAGCACAAGGATTTTTCATGTACATGTTTATTCACTTAGCAAATCAAGCTTGTACACAGCTTTTTAAAATGAATATAAAGAAATCATTCCTCATTTGTTAAGAAATGCAAAAATATAAATTGTTCTTGAAAGAAGCCGAGTCCTTTTTCTCCTCATATAACCATTATACTAGTGCAGATGATTGGATTAAGGACTACAACGAATAGGTAAAAATCATTAACATTATAGGAAAACATCTCTTCCTTTTGTACTTGAAATAGTTCATTTGTTTTAAT
Source organism: Oxyruncus cristatus (assembly GCA_013399855.1). Classification (NCBI taxonomy): domain Eukaryota; kingdom Metazoa; phylum Chordata; class Aves; order Passeriformes; family Cotingidae; genus Oxyruncus; species Oxyruncus cristatus. Next base: position 667,386 of record VXAY01007073.1, read on the forward strand.
AGAAGTTCTATAACCTTCTTGTTTTGCATGAAACAAAGTTCCAAAAGTATGCGGTATTTATACATGTAATTCCCTTTAGTACTAATTAAAACACATAATTACGCGTGCGAGACCTTCCCATGTGCCACCTACTGAATTGTCTCTCATAGCAAATTTCCAGTCTAGGGAGATTGTTATATGCAGAGGACAGCATGGGGAGGGGGGGGGAAGAAAACAAAAGAAAACAGAACAAACCTGAAAACAAATACAAACAAACAAACCCAGAGAAAATGGAATGAAGCTATAAGAAAAAAAGTGAGTGGACTTTTTACTCAGTGTGTAATTAATTTCTGTTGGGTAGCTATCAGTGAACTCTTGACAGTTCCACACCACGGACAGATATATATCCATTTTTTTTCACTTCTCTCTCAGCAGCTGCACTCAGCTATAGCACTCATCAGATCCTTCTAGAGCCAGTTCAGTATGCAAAATTTCCAGAAAACGATCCCAAATAAGAAAGACAGAAAGGAAGAAAGAAGATAGAAAAACAGTAAAGAAGAGAGGAGGAAAACAGAGAAAGAGAAAAAGAAAATGAGAAAGGGAAGGGCCTCTGAGAATATATTTTCCCTTGCTGACTAGAGAGAGACCCAAACAATTGACAAATAATAGATAACTAATTGGTAGACAGCTAAAAAATATGAGATACATTTCAGTCCTAGTGGAATAGTGTTCAAAATAGATGCAAGATAAAAGAAGTGAGCTCACATCCATTGTTTTGCATTGCAATAGACCGCACGATCATTTGTTCTGGAACTCCTTGTTCTGCACAGTAAGATAAAAAGATTTGTAATTGGAATGGGCCACATAGCCCTGTAGAAAGATAAGGGACAGGCACACTATTTGAATCCTTCCCTGACTTAAAGTAGCTTTGTCAGATGAGAGCATTACACTTAGCTTCCTTACATAAAAACCTCTTTTTCCTGTTCTAGGGATTGTCTGCACTCCTGTACTGCTGCACTGTCTCTCCCCTTTCCCATAGACCCCACTCCAAAAGCTCACCCCCTTGTGACTTCTCATGGGACTTGGTGTACTCAGGTACCTCTCTCAAACTGCCTCTTTTCCCTATTTATCATCCACCCTTGCTACTGATCCTACATGAAGAACTGATTTGCTTCTATACTGTGGATTAAATTTCCTGAAACTTTTTTCCTCTGGATTGCTCTGCCTCCGTTCCACCTTTTTCACTGGTAATGTAAAACCTTTCTTCATGTATTGTGGCTAGAAAGCTCTTTCACTATAGCAGTTAATACACTTCCTCCAGGGACACTTCCAGTAGCAATGAGATTCATTTTTAGTACTGTTTCTAGTCCTTCTGCCAGGAATGGCAGCGGCTTCTTCACAAAAGACAGATCTGTGGTTTATGGTCTCAGGATTCCCAAATTTGGTAACAAAGGAATAATTTTTGCCTTTAGCCCCACATAACGTGCCTATTTTCTCACTGTGATTGGAATTTTCATTGATTCAACTGGCAGTTGTTTTCATTGCCAGCTAAAGTTAAAGATTTACAAAATATCTATGATCAGTTTTGTATCTTGATCCTTAAGTTTAATCCTATAACATTATGTTTATTTCTGGTTAATATGAAAGATAGTTAAGCTATGTAGTATTTACAGAATCAATTTATTTAACATCTATTAAATCTGTATATTTTATTATTTTTCAAACTCATCCCCTTGAGAGCTTCTTCCAAATTTGATTAAATTGTTGCTTAGGAAAAGTGCTTAAGTTCTTTTTTTCTGCACTTTTGTTGAGGAGTAACTGGAACTGAAAATAGTGCTCTGAAGTGCACTGATGTACTGCTAAGCAGTGCAACATAATTGCCTAGCTTGTTTAACATGACACTCCTAATAATGCAACCCAGATAGCATTTATGGTATTTGAAATATGTCATGTTGTTGACTCATTTAATTCATCATCTGCTAAAGTACCTAGATCTTTTTCTCTAACTGCAAAGTTACTGATACTCCTATTTTATATGTATGCATCTAGTTGTTTCTTCTTATCAGAAATACTTTGTGTAATCTTATTGGGTTCTGTATCCTTTTTCAGGAATTATATCCTATTTGTCATTTGTTATAGTTATTTTTTATTACTGGTAGGACAAACATATCCATAATCCCTAGTCCTGGTTGTCAGGGTTCTGTGATATTCTCTGCTGGTGAGGTAAACACAGTCTCTGCCTTTTACACCTGTCTTCTACCACCATGATATTTTGATTACTTTCAGCCCTGTATTTATCTACAAATGCATATTCTAAACTTTAGTCTCCAAGTCATTAATGAAAATATTGAATGATATTGAAGCCAGAATGGATCCCTGAGAGATCCAGCTTAATATCTTCTGCCAAGCTGATGCTGAGTCATTAATATTAGAGTGGAAGAATAATTCGTCCTGACTAATTTACTGGATGAGCCTTATTTTTTAATGTTGACTGATTGCTAGTGAGAAGATAATTTTTAAATTAATATTCTAGTTTTCATTAAAAACTTACTATAGAAGTCCGTGCTTACCACTTTTCTCTTGAAATGCAAGAAATTGCAGGGCAATGTATGCTTTAGATGGTATACAATGACATCACTATTCGGGACCTGTACACACAAAGTAATCACAGAGCAAAAATAAAGCATGAGCATAATATTTGCTCTTCAATAATTCCTATTATGGATATACAAAATGATTTCTCTGCCTGGGACCAGCTAGTTACTATTCAAGGTGGTGTAGCTACTACACACAACATTATTCAAAGTTCTCACTGATGCTGTGTCTATCCTGGTGAATTATATGTGCATGAGAACATTTTTGGGTGCTGAGGCCAACTGGCATAATGCTGCTCTCACCTCTGGTAGCAAAATGTCTTAGCTCCAGAACAGGGCATTGTATGTACAGTGTTTATTGGAAATGAGCTAGTCTGTACAAGCTCTACCTCTGGGCATGGCCTGGGCCGTGCTAGGTGTCACGAGCCAAATTAGTGCCAAGGAACATTTAAGCACTTATTCACATAGAAAATTGTGTTTCAGCATCTGGAAACCTTCCCAGACATGACTGAATTTAATATGATAGACACAGTTTAAAGGTCTACACCAAACATTTGTGTAGCTTTCTGATCTGTTTTAAATTCATATCTTATTGTGCTGATAATTATTTCGCTTAATTTCTCTGTCTATGTGTAGATACATGTAGTACCTACTTGAAACTGTTCCCCAGCACAGTTTCAAACATTGGTTTTACCTTGGAACCTAGTGCTTAAGGAAATGCTTGAGGAAAATCAGGTTGTTCAGTGCCCAGTGACTCCCCGCTTTTAAACCCACTGTTAGAATCATAAAAAAACCCGGGTAAATAACCAATATTTTCTGCTGAATCTAGAAAGCAATTACTTATCTCTTCCACTGAAGACGTGGAGATTGCTATTATTGCTTCAAAGAGGGATTAATGTCCCCAAACCTGGAACACTTTCAGTAGTTGTCCTCAAAATACTGAAAAGGCCAGTCCCTTTTTAGCTTTCATGACATAAATATTCCATATTTTAACTTGGTCAACCCGATTTTTTCATTCAATAAACCATGACAGATGCAAACATTAAAATCCTGTTTCAGTATATCATGAGAATGTCATCCTGAACCTCAGTATGGTTTGCATCTCTAATACTGCGTAATCTAATGTGTTAAGAACTTCCCACAACTCATAACAAAACATGCACACATACAAACAAAAGCCCCTAATTTTTTATATATTATTCGACAGTTGTTCTTTAGTAGCTTTTAAACACAAACTCTTTCTTCTTACCGAGGGGAAAAAAAAAAAAAAAAGAAGGGGAGAGAAAAATGGGGTTTAACAAAAGAAAGAAAAGTTTTGAAGGAAAAGGATATTCAACACATCATGGAAGCACCATAGCTCTGTTTCTTTTGAATTTTGTCTTGTAAACTTTATTCTTTCTTCTTACCATAGACAGTATTTCCCTCCTCCTCAGCTTAATTTAGGTGGGTTTTTTCTTACTTGCTATAGGTGGTTTAGTGTTTTGTTTGTGATGATTTCTTGCCAATATACAATTGCTGCATGACCAGATGTTTGATTCAAAGGAGGTAAAAAGATAAGTTGTATTTGCTTTTCCCTTAAGGGAGACAATAATTTGGGGTTCTTTTCTCTATCCAGATTCCCATTATCATATGAACTTTGAAAAGCTTTTTTTTTTTTTTTTATTATTAAATTGGTTGAAATTGGTGAATGACTTCAGAAGTTGTTTGTAAGACAGACATCATAGTAGTATAAGCCTTATTATAGCAAGAAACCAGAATAAAATTATACATCTGGAATAGATATCAGAACTTCTGCTTATATATTCTTGTTATATTTTTATAGATTTCAACAACATTCAGTTCATACAGTACAATAATTTCCAACTAATCAACCTTAAATTTCTCGGTTTTATGTGATCTGACACACAAATCTTGTTATATGGATCTTTTAATGTTTTTCAGGATGTTTTACATTATTAGATCTTGACCAAGAAATATTTATTTGAAATGGCTCTAAGCCAATAATATGCCTTTTGTTTAATAAAAATGCACTATGAACAGTTTAAGAGGTGTCTGTGTTTAATGATGAATAAAACACTGAATGTTCCTTTCTGTGGCCAAGTTGCTGTCTAGCTTGAGGTGCTAAATAACAGAGTAAATTTTGTGGTCTCTTCTAAGCCTGAAAATGGAAACACCAGAGAAATTGCATGTGCAAGGGGTTTCAGAGCAGAACATAGAAAATGGCTTAGTGCATAAATGAAGTAATAAGAGCAAAAGGTCTAAAGGATATTCAGGGTGATTGAGGGTATTGATTCACAGGATGATTAAACTCAGGTTACTGTAGTGTCTTGGAGTTCTCTGCCTTACCATTTTCCCTGTCGATGCATTTCCCATGGCTAGGACAGCTGGCTCCATGTAAGGCTGCTCCTGAATGGCATTTTAGAGCTGGCCTTTTGCCTTAACTGTGTTAGTGGTAGGCTGTTCAAGAACTAGCATTCAAGTGGGTCCAGCCTTCCCAGCTGCAAATGCCCACTGCTGCAAGAAGCAAAGTGAATAATAGCAGGAAATAGCTGCTTCAACTGAACAAGATTAATCTACTTGTGCTCACATGTCAACCCCAAGATGGAGTGAGTTGAGAATCAAGGTAAAATTTAAGGTGAAGTGTTGGCAGTTTTCACTCTAGATTCAACCTTGCTTGAATCTTGGGAGTGCAAACCGCTTAGTAACTGAAAAGTATTTTTTTAATCTTCCCTGCCTAACTTTTCCAGTTAAAAAATTACCAAGTGCTAAGTTCTTCTAGGTTTATGGAGTAGCCCCCCATATCTCAGGCCTCTGATATTACAGAAGTAATTCCTGAGATAGTTTTAAAAACTGGTACTCTACAAATTTGGGTTAAATACGGGGAGAGGGTGGAGGGGGTGGAAGGAGCCTNGGAGGAGGGAGGAAAGCACCAATTAAACAACTGACCAGTGTTTTTTCAGCTGGGAACTGCCCAGGGTGGGTGGCACAGACATTCAGCCAGCAGGAGAAGGCAGGGGGTAAAAAGAATGAAACACATCATTCCTTGTCTTGAAGCATGCTTCCTCCCCAAAGTCTGCTTCGGCTGGGGGCCAGGGCAAAAAGCTGGGTAATGGGGGTTGTAACTGGGAAAACCATCTCTCTCTACCTTTCATTAGATGAGAGGGAAAAGAAAGACATTTTGGAGTGGGACGAGAGAAATCAGAGGCACACAGTGTCTCAGACATGGGCTGTATGGGTAACTTGTCAGAGCAGGAAATAAAGAGATATTGGAAGGGATAGAGTTGATGGGAGGGAAAGTGAAAACTTAGGAACAGCTGCACTTTAACCAAGTCTGCTACTGACATCGGTCCTGCACCATGGTCCTCACTGCTTACCTTATTTTTCTGCTGGGATGGTTTCACAACAGTGTCCAAATCTCCTTGGAGTTTTCTTTTCTCAACAGATTCCTTTGTAAGTAATTGTAACCAAGGTGTTTCGACAAGAATTGTTTCTGAGGGGCTTGTAGCTTGGCCAGCTGTCCCCTGTTTTGTGCCAGAGGACAACTGATCTCCTCAAATCTTTCCAGACCTCATTTCCAAATCTGTAGTTGCAGTGTTTGAAAAGGAACTGGAATGAGGTTTGGTGCTCCAGGATATATTTTCAGATTATATGTAAACCTGAAAAGCCATTTTCTGTCAAAAACTGGGATAAGGAGGATCCTACCATCTGCATCCTACTAAACCCTCCAGTGTTATCTTTCTGAACACTTATTTATCACAGGAACAGTAGGGAGCTCTGGCTCAATGTATGATTTTATAGCACTTGAAAGGACACTTAATCAGAGACTCATTTGTAATTTAATTTTATTATACTTAAAGATACTATAAATATAAATTTAGGGACTGAGGCTGCAAGTCTTTATTCATGCAAATAGCCCCACTGCACTCAGAAAGACTATATCTGTGATTACAGAATGAGCTCTTAGGTTATTGGGAAGCTACACAGCTGTTAATCAGACAATATAATTTTCATAATAGTTATCAGGAAAGGCATCCTTAGCCATGTCAAGAGGAAAAGGAAAAAAAGACTCAAAGAGTAGGAATGTATGAGAAAAATTGCAATCATATAATAAAAACATTTATTTTACTACAATCTATAAATAAACTTTAGCATATGTCAATTGTCCTTCACATGCAAATCTATCTTAGAATTTATTTTTATTTTTCAAATTAGAATTCCTATCCAGATTCAAGTGGTTTAATTCTGTTTAATCGTGTACGAGATGATTATAAGCTTCTATATCTTTCTTAGTTTTGTCCACGATACAGAAATTTATTTTTAGTGCTTGCCTGTCAGTAAAACCGGTTCTATGCTAAAGAGTTACTGTGGCACCAGTGCCAACCTCGGTATCTGGCATAATCACAGTGCCAGCCTTGGTAACTGGCATGATTGCAATAACAGAGGCTCTTCTACTGTAGACAGTACTCAGATATGTAGCTTTTGGATAGATGCTTTAGCACAGTGGATAAGTTGGTTAGTCAGATTTCAATAATTCTTTTTCTTTCATGTCAAAAAAAATTTGTTTCTTTTACTGCAATTCATTCCCTTTAACACAGAATACATTCAAGACTAGAATATATATTAATTTGATTAATTTCTAGCTGTGCAGAAATTGTATTCATGTACTTAGCACCTATACTGGCAAACCACAGAAGGTCAGGAAGTAGGCCTTACCACTGGCACACACTCATTCAAAGTATCCAGCAGTAAGCACAGATTCTGGCACATTTTTTTCCCATGTTAACTGTTTCTTTCCCGGATAACATACAGGCACTGCTGGGGGACAACTTAGGTCAGGTACCATTCCAATAGCAGTTCGGGTGCAGCTCCCCTGTTTTGGCAGACAAGAGGTTGTTTGTAATTGAATGGAAGACTCAAAAGTGCGCCAAGCTGATTGGGTTTAGACCAGAAAACATCCATATCTTTTTTTTTATACTGATATACATGTAGTCTTAGCCTCATCATCCAGTCTCTCTCTCATAGGTGTTGCTGGCAGGTGGTTCAAACTGACTTAATGTCACTGTCTTAATTAGAAAGGTTACATGATCCATTGACTTTAGAAGGATCCTTATTAAGTTAGAGTAGATGTTACTTTAGTCAAAGTTCGGTGAGCTAAATCCCAGCTGAACCTCTGGTGGAAGCAGACCATGAGGAAAGAGCATTTTTCAGCTGAAATCTCAGAAGCAGTAGGTTAGAAGCTGCAGAATGAGGATGAAAAAAGTGCCAAAGAAGGCATTCATGCTGCAACGTGCTGTAGAGAGACTGGAAGGTTTTGAGGGAAGCTGTGAGGCATTTCAAATCTCAGAGGTAATAAATAGGCTTGGAGGAAATAAAAATAAGTAACTATATATGTCTAGATAACTGTATATTATTAGAGCTCCAATTTATAGAGTAAGTGAGCTATTTAAAATACTGTTTGGATGTATTTTCATAAGATTTTACCAGCAACTCACTTGCATTGCTGTTAGACACGAATAAGATTATGTGCTAGGTGAGGTATGGCTTTTGAAAAAGTAAAATGCAACATATAATTTCAGTCTCTTGTCATTTTGCAGTGTTTGAAGTGGACTGTTGTGTTGTTGTAAAAGGCGGAAATGTTAATTTGTCCGATAGGATTTTGAACTTGCTTTTTACTTTTAAAAGCCCCAAATATCAGACCAGTGAGGCCCTGAATCCCACAGATCACATTTCATCTGCATTACATTATCTCTAACATAAGCATGCATGGTTACAATACCACCCTCATCCAGAAGACTCACAGCATGTGTGATGCCTGTTCTTTGTACACTATCTCTAGGGCTATTCCTTTCTGTATTCATATTTCATATGTCAGACTTAAAGGACAGACTTCTCAAATCACCTGACAACAGTGAATGACTGGTAAGTAAGCATATAGCTTGTAATTCATGCAGAAGTGTTTTTGTGGTGACAGCAAATCTTTATGTGTCCTTCCTGAAGGAATGTTGTTGACATGGACCATCAGGATTTGTGGACGACTCTGTGTGCAGTGATTGACAAAGTGCTTGTGCTGCTATTAGTAAATGTAGCTCTTCAACGGCTGCACAGGCATTATCAGAAATACATTAATTCTCTGTTACATTACTGTCCACTCTTAAAGCTATAATGTGCCTGACAGTTGTAGGATAGAAACAGAGTTGTTCTGTCCCTAAGTAATACTGTTAAGAGATGTTCCTCATAGGTATCAGTCAACCCCAGGCTAAGGGTGGGAAGAAAACATCCTGTACAATGTGAAAAGTGATCATAATGTGTTAGATTCACCATAGAGCAAGCACACATTGGATAGGAGAGCAAAGGTAGACAATGTTTGCTATACATGTATTTAAAGAAGCAATGGAGCCTCCAGCCTACTGTGAAGGCTGTGAACCCACAGCGCATACTATTAATCCAGGAGGCAACTTCTGTAACATACTTTTCTGAAGCAGTTTGTAGTAGTCTTCATAATAGCTGAAAATAATCTGGAGTCTTTTAAAAATGTTTTATCGTAAGTGAAATTAATGAGATAAGCATAAGAGTTCTACACAAGCTATCCATGTACTCAGCAAAAATGAAGATGGCAAGTACTCGGTTGGAACACCTGAATTACCTCCTTTGAGATATAAGGACATGTTCACAACTGATTGCTACATTTACATAATTAGAAAGTACTAGGGATTTTTTTGCCTATGGTTGGAAGTTTGAACTATGTGCTTTTACACTAGAAACAATACAAAGTTTTTAACAGTGACAGAAGCAGACTAATCAATGGAGTAACTGACTGGTGCACTAACTTTTCAATTTTGTAATGGATGGTGCATGACTGAATTTTCAAAGTAAAGCTTTTTCTTTTTTTTTTTTTTTTAAGTTACTGAGCTTTTATAGCCAAATAACGTTTCTTGTATTATGCAGTATGTTAATATATATAGATTTATGTTTTGCAAATACTACATACAGTCTGAGAACTAAGGCCTGATTTAGCCTTGCTGACCACTAGCACTTTTCACACTACAGTTATTATCTGCTGTCCTAGTTCAAAAATTAATTCATAAAAGATGCCTACTTTATGGCCAGACTGGATAATCTCAGTGGTTCTTTACGATAACATAATCTGTGAATATCAGTGTTGAGGACATAAAGACTAGAATAAAGTTCAAGAGCATAATCAGAGAGAAGTTGTCAAGTAGCCTTCTTTCCAAGAAAATTCTGTCCTAATTAATGATCCCTTTGTGTAAATGTTAACAAAACTCCTTACCCCTGAGCTAATGGATTCGATGCACTTGAAAGATAGATGAACACCTATGAGAAGGCCATAAGAACATACAGAATATAAAAGGCTCTCTAGAGACTTGGAAAATGGATCAGTTGGAAAGCAAATTAGTTTGGACAAGTGAACAAAGGATCCTGGTAGTTACAAGGTACTGAAAATTAGACGGACACTCTTTAGGGTGAAGCAGCTACTTTCATTCTTGAAGAGTTCCCATACAGAATCAGTGCAAAGTAGGAGCCATGCTTTAAACAGGAACAAAAATTAACTCTTTTCTTTCAGTCTGCAGCTCAAACTCACCTTACTTACTAAGGAATATTAAACATAATTGCTTTCTTTCTCAGAAAGCTTGGGTTTTTTTTTAAGAATGCTGTTGTAGGAATAATTTCACATAAATATTCCCCCCAAAAATAGAGAGGCAAATAAATCTTTAGGAGAAATGATTAAATAAAAAAAATACTGTTAGTTTCATGTTATTCTTGGCTTCAGGTCAGGGCTATAAGTGAAGGTGTGAATTACATCGTTGACAGATGAGAATCTAAAAGACAAATGTGGGTGGTTTCAAGACCGAGCTCATGATGGTAAAAATAGTTTCATGACTAGTATCTTGAGTGCTTGTACAATAGTGGGTGGACAGACACACAACATTCCAGATCCACCATTACATCATGCAGATCAGTTAACTGTGTTTTCCATTTGTTTGGGTTTGAGATCTAGGCATTTCTTTCTGAAATATGAAGCCTCCTTCTGAAAATCTGTATATATGTTTGTCAGCCTCAAGCTGAAGAGCCTAAATTCTGCTATCTTTTCCTGTTCTGAACACCTACTATAGTTTATATTTTTAAAAGGTTATGATATTTTATCCGGGTTTTCCTCTGCATTTTGTACCAGGATTATAAGAAAATCTTACCATACAGATATTCAAGAACATTCACTGAGATAATAACACATAGTGAAATGCATATGTATCTTTCGATAAATCATAGTATCTCAAAGCCCTTCGTAAACACCAATTAAACCTTGTAGAGCAAGGAAGAGGAAGAAACTTACAAATTTACCATCTCATTTTACGCATATGGGAGTGGACAATTGTGACTCATGAGTTGTAGTGCATTTGGCTGCAACAGCTCAGGGTACTCACCAGTGGTTTGTCCTGATACAAGTGAGTACAAACAATGGATGCTGGTGATCATTGAATGGATGCCTCTGCTTCTGTCTGATGGCTGGGTGAAATGGCAGGAATAGAAACCATGGCACATGGGCGAGGTGGGGAAGCTGGAGCGAGCTCCAATAGATCGACTTGTATAAATAATTAATTGAAAGACTAGGACTGTTCTTTACACCACGCAAGATACCCACCCCAATAAATTGTGTCCCAAGCTGTCAATATTAAGAATTCTCTCCCTTTCTCCAAACTGAGGATGAAGTCCAGGAGATTATATGAAGATCGTTTTCCTCTTCTTTGATCACACTATCTTCCTGAAGACAGTACAAATTTCAGTTGATTTGACCTGAAACAATCAAAAGTACAATATTTTAATAAAACCCTAACAGGTTCTAAGACAGCTGTGACCACAACAGCTAGATCCTCATATCAGGAGTTTCATCATAACACTCAGCACCAAATGTATGTCCTACACTTATGAACCACTGATTTTGCAGTCTGACACATTTTTTAATTTACTAGTTTAGGGAATTCTGTGCCATGTTTCTTTAGTAGTGAGCAATAACAAATGATGGGAATGAACATAGTCTTGTTTTTCTGGTTAGTTTTTTGTTTGGTTGGTTTGTTTGGTTTGGTTTTCTTCTTTTGTGGTTTTGTTTGTTTGTTTGTTTTTTCTGAAAACAAAAATGACTTCTGAAGCATGAAGGTTCTCTAGAGATCATTCCAACATGACAAATATTTTTACTGGTGTTATAGCTTGTACATCTTCCCTTATCTGCATTTACCAAGAAAACAGGTTCACCAAAGCAGTTAATTTTTAAGTACTTTCTTAGTAACATGGAGTAAGTAACTATGAAAATACAGATATTAAACTAAAAATGCTTTCAAAAAATGATACCAGGTACTTGTACAAAGCTAGACCTGCCTAAATGAAGAAGCAGCAGAAAAACAAAATCTCAAAAGTAGTTTCTTATTAGAAATAACAGATTACATTCTTTAGAAAAGAGTAGTCCAGATTTAAATAAAAATCATTTTCAGGCTTTTCTTATTTTATTTCTGGTCATTTTCTGACCATCTCTGCTAATTCAATTTACATATTTATTTAGGTGAAAAATATTTCTTGTCCTAAACTGCTGAGCAGTATTGTTTTATGATGGAGAACAGATGGGTTCTTCAGTCTTCATTTCCTTCTTTCACAGAGACATTATGACCTAAGTTAACCAATATTTCTAAGGCAGTATAGGATAATTTCATGAGAGTTACATAGATAGCACAGAAATAAAACACTAGATCTGGATCCTTCACAATTGCTGAAGTTCAGAACAACGTTGTGGGTGTGATGAGCACAGTTTGTGACTAGCAACAGCGATGAACATTTCCAAAGGACAATTTATCCTCCATATCTTGGCGACCAAATTTAGGACGGGATGTGTCATAAGATTACCTCTTCATCTCAACCTACTTCTTATCATTTATTGTAGGAAGAACATATAGAAATATCCTAGTGTAGCCTGACTTTCTTGAAAGCTAATGTTAAGTGAGAGAGTATGATAGTTTGGACTATATCTGCTTCTTTACAGTAATTTTAATGAGAATCACTGAACTGTAGAATGCAAAGCTTTTATCCAGAAGCTCAAATCAAAACTGGAAATGCACTTGGAAATTGCAAGTTACAGTTTAACAGAAATTTAAATGAAGATAAAAGTGCTTTGAGTCAGTACATTAGCATAAGAGGAATTGATCAGTTAGCCACCAGACTGGAAAGCTACGAAGAAAAAAAACACTGCGAATACCAGAAATGTCATTGTTCTTTATACTTTTTACTCTCTTATAAAGTTTAACTGTAGGGTATGACTAACAACTGACACCAGTCATATAAGGGTCAAAAATCAAGTTATAATAGGAAAAATGTTATGTTAAAATCTTAGATAAACTAGAGTTTGAATTGACTTTACCTTTAGGGAATCAGCTGAAATAGTTTCAGACTAGTTAATAGTTATCTTCAGGAAATGAAGGACAACTGAAACATCAGAGAACTGAAAAAAGATGTGGTGTCTAATCTCAGGTGGTAAGATGAAACGTATATACTACATTTCAAGCTTTGGAATAAAAATCAAAGAATATGTTTGTAAGCATTTGGAAGATAATAAGGCAGCAAGTAACAGCCAACACAGACTTGTTAAGAACAATCATGATAAATCAATACAGTTTCCAACTATTCCTTGGGGAAGAGAGATAAATGAAATATGTAGTTTTTCTTTGTTGTTGTAAGGTTTCTAATACAGTTTTAGGTGACATCATAATCAAAGTAGCTTAACTATGGTATCGATAAAACTATTTTAAAGTGGGTATACAGAGCACAAGAAAAGAAAGTATAGATGTGTGCTGTTCTCTATAAAAAATTTCATGAAAATAGGTTGTGTAGATCCCTGTTCAGAGTCTGACACCACTTCTTTTTAAACAATAATCAAGAGTACATTTATTTAATGACAACAAGCTGGAAAAGTTGCAGGTATTTTGGAGGGCAGGAATATAATTCAAAATGACCAAGACAAGCTGCAGAAATTCTTGTAAAAGAGGAAAAAATATTAAGAAAGAGAGCAAGGTACTACATTTAGTAAGAATAACCTGCACCTGCAACTTGTGGAATGGTAGTCTAGATAGTTCTGCAGAATACAGTCTGAGAGGTAATTTAATTCAGATCATCAGTCAACAGTGTCACATGGTTGCAAACTCCAATATCTTTCTGTGATATGGAGATAAGAAAGTTATATATATAAAATAAAATAATACTTCCACTGCCCACAGATGTACTTAATTAGGTACAATCCAATTTGTGAGAGTGATCAGAAGTTTAGAGAAGATGATACAGAAAGGAGTGAATCATAAGTCTTAATATGAGAGAGAGAATTAAAACAGATAAATATGTAATAAAATTGCCTGGGGAAATCTTCTGTTATCTGTACCACAGGTGTTAAAAGCTGAAGAATTGACTTGAGTAGCAAAGGAAATTTAGCATAAGTATCTCAAAGGATGGAAAGTCCACAACCTCATCTCTGGGCATCCTGTTCTCCTGTTTGACCACCTTTACAGTAAAAATGTTTTGTGTTTTCTTCTTTTAAGTGACGTTTCCTGTACTTCAGTTTGTGCACTTTGACCTTATCCCAGATGTTTATTGTCTTTTCACCTTAAGTCTATGTTTTGCTCTGTAAATTCTAATAATATTTGGAGGAAATGCAGGGTGTCTAGCTTTTGTGATGTTGCAAGAAAGAAAACAAGGACAGAAGGTAGACAGATCCTTATGATTTTGTAATAAATAACTGTAAGAAATCCTATTCTGTAGTAAAATGTAAAGTATTATGTGATATTTTGGTCCCATCTTTTTATTTAAAGCCATTAAGAACCCAATACAGTTTTCACTGGTTACCAAATTCATACTTTAATATTCCTTTGATTTGTGTGTATGAAAACTTTATCATACCTCAAAGTATATGATGAAATAACCTTTATCTTATTGTCAAATACTCTTTTATAAAAGAGTCTTTAGTGAAGACAAATATTTGACAAAAAAGATACTTTTTATCTAATTAAAAAACACATAAATATTGTAACTTGTTTGTAATGAATTAGTGGTCTTTAAAATTTATAAATTTTAGAATATATTGATTATCTTTTTTTTTAAATACTGAAAAGTTTATGATGTAATTTTGGTATGGGGGTAGTACGATAAGAAAACATTCAATGTACACACTTTTACTAGCAAAGAGTATCTGATTTGAATAAAACTGAAGTAGAAATTATAAATATCTGAATTTGTAAGATGCTTCCACACTAAGTGAAAAATTGATGTAACTTCAGTTTTAGGCCAAGATCACATGACTGAGTTATCTTCCTTGTAAACTGAAAACAATTCAGAGGTCATTTTCAGACTTTTATTATCTGTTCCTCAATATCCAACACTTCAGATGTCCCTCTTTCCATTAAAAATTAGATTCCTCCCTTTTTCTTATTAAAAACCTGTTTAATAAACAGAAGGACTTGATTCTTAGAGGGAACATGGCAAGAAATTCTTTGTTGAGTTGCTTACAGTTTGCTTTTCTGATTAAACCTCCTTGAGCAAACTGCAAGCATACTCTTAACATGGGCTGTTGATTCAGAATGCAAATAATTTCCACACTTGTTATGTTTTCCCTCATACTTCTACCTACTTCAGAAAAATTTCCATTACTTTCTGTATGTTTTTCTGTTTTACAGTTATTAGGCTAAATGATGATTTTTGTCACAGCTAGTTGTAACACATTGCCTATTTGAACTCAACTCTTTTCATCTGAGAAGAGGGGGCAGTTAGGTAACTCAGACCTTTTCTGGATCTAATCCCATATGAATGTTAATGACTAATAAAACAATACACTATCCTGCATACAGAAGGTGTACAGAATGCTTAAGCTGTCCAAAGATTTAGTCAAGTTTAAGTGTTTTATCTACTGCTTTTTTCATAGGAGTCCTTTGCCTCACTTCGGTGTATAGCCATGTACTTTAAATCATGATGTTTAAGGGGTGAGTCATAGACTTATTCTTATCTTTCAAATATGGAGTTACTAGAGTGTGAGATTCTCAAAAAGGGGAAAAGAATAAAATTTATAGAACACTTGTACCTGAAATTAGATCTGTTCATCTAATGCAACCTTGAATAATTTATTTTGCAGAAAATGGTGAAATTCATCCGAGAATCTAATCTGCAATGAATAGCTCAACTACCTTGACATGACATTACATGCAGCTCCAATTGCTACAGTAAGGCTACAGAGAGAAAAAAAATGTATAACTACCCAGTTGCCTGTTCTGGAGGAAGGAAGGAATTTTGAAGTTTGCCTTCAGGAAAATGGTTATATGCCTGGAACAATTGCTCTGTACATCAAAGTAATAAAGTTTTCAGATGATTTCATCCCATTTGACTTCTGCATACTACTAAAGTAAAGACAACTTCTCTGATGAGAAAGCTGACACCTCTTATCACTAGTGGGCGTCTAACTCAGCAGAAGAAGCAGATGGAGTCAGGGAAATCACAGCATCTGTCACATAGACAGCTATGAAATGCATAAACATTTTCTGTGAAGGTGAAAATTGGCAGGTTAGTCTTCTGGTTGTAGTATAAAACCATGAGGTATGGGCTACAAAACTAGTTGCTGCATGGATCATTCTCACAGGTAAAATCACCAGTTTTCTCACCTAAACATTTACTCATCCTGCTCTAGGCTGGGGCTAAGTACAAGGGAGCCAATTAGCTGTGGCGAGAGTAGAAAGCTTTTGGGGAGGTGGGTGGGTAATGCTGGCAAATCTCAAGAACAACAGAATGAGATGGGCTGGTGTGCTGGAAGATGGACACTATCCAGAAGGTACTTTTTTGGAAATTACCAACGCTGAGGACTTCTGATTGTGCTCCCGTTAATGTAATTTCTAGGCTTTTCCAGAGGCAAGAGATGTTGAGTAGGGAACAGACACTGTAGTCTTCATATCACAGTGGACCACACAGATGGAAAAAATAATGCCTACATGTGGTTCGAAGTACATAAACATTTTGCCAAGATCTTTGAATGACATATATCTGTCAAATGAGACGTGAAAGTTTGTAAAATTCTGCTCCTGATACATACTATTCCAGGAGCTGACTCAACTTCTGTGGTTTGTTACACTGGAATATAAGGCTTTCTAATGAACATGGACAGGTAATAGTGAAAAAAAGCAATTCAAGGAAAACAGAGTCAATGTAACTGCTTAAATCAAGTAAGATAAATTCTGAGATGGGTAAGGAAAAAAATGGAAAGGCCCCCCAAAAACAAAAAAACCCACCTTAAACCCCAAAACCAGCCAGCCACCAACATCAACAAAAAACCCCCAACCCCCTCCTTTTCCCCTAAAAAAAAGAAATATATTAGAAGGACGATTGAAATCAGAACCACTTGGGGGCCTTATCTGCAAATAAACCAAACAATATAGAAAAAAGTTACTTGGTTTGGCTGAGATGAGAGAATTAACTTCCAGGTGTCCACACTAGTAAGCCAGATATAAAAACCGCAGAATGACTAGGGATTCGGCTGAAAAATGATTTTGCTTATGTAATGGGTAACCTATTTACTTGAGAAGTCAAATAAACCTGGGAATTTGATGATTAACAAAATTTTAATTATTAAATGTTGTTCTTAATTTAAAATATAAAACTGGCTTTATAATTTTAGACGTTGCACATCATTCACTGTCACTGAAGAATAGTGTCCTTCTCAGAGAGGCAGTGTGCTTGAAACCAGTGTGGTTTTTGTCATGACAGAGCCCTCAATGTCCATTTCTACAGCCAGCTCTCATGTTGTGAGGTAATGAGTGTGGTATGATAAAAACCATAACTGTTTAATTGTCCTTTGTCACTCCATCTCACATTAAAAAATGGCTTTCAGCTGTACGTACAGCAGCATAAAGCTTGGACTCAGTTTTCTGCCTATTTGGTACACTGTAAAAGAAGTACTTCAAAAAGGAAAAATCATGAAGAGGTTGGTGAGTTTTCTGTCCTCTCCTTTAAACCTTTTGAATAATTAGAAATTTAGTATTTAACAGAAATTCAGGGCAATAAAGCAAGGAAATCAAATGTCTGACAGTCAGTACAATGCACCCCAGTTTTTCTTCATGGAATTATCTGAGGCATTAGCTCTGTATGAAAGGGGAAATTTGAATTACTGGACTTCTCCTAAGATTTGCATAACGTCAGATCTGTGGAGTAATTGAGTTTACACTTTACAGCTTGTTGGCATCCAATCTTACACTTTATCAACTGCTATCGAGTCTCTTACTTTAAGTAATATTTCTCATGCTGTTATTTCTGTAAGTTGTGACTGAGGATAGGTATACACCAGTGAAATAACCAAAAATGTGAGATCACAAGACACAGAAGACTGGAGATAAATGCCTGAGGCCAACAGCATGCAAATGAAGGACTATTGTATAAAGAGACTACCTTGCCTCAGAACTGAATTCCCCTAAACTGGAAATGAAGTTTCTTGGTTTAAGATAGATTTATCTCAGCTCTATAGTCTTCATTATGTAACTGGAACTGTTTCTTTAAATTATCTGGTATTTCTCCATACTTTCCTATTATATGCTTATGCCCTTACTTTACAAATTATATTTCTTTTTCCAAGGATATCGTTATTTTTTTACTAATTTTCTATCTACTTCTAAAATGTCAGTCTGAAGTTGCTTAAAAGGTAATTCTCTACACTTAGTATTTAACTGTTTCTTAAACAAAATATGTTATCAATATTCACTGTGAATATTATTTCTGCATTAATGATTATGCAAATATCATGTCTTTTTGCTTTTAGCAAATTAGCCTTTTGTTCAAAATACATATTTTCTGTTCGTTCATTCTTCAATTACAAATTGATGGGGTGCAGAGGTGAAACCTACATTACATGAAACCGAGATTATGTTTTGTTTAGATATCTTTCTAGGACGACAGATCATTAAATTTAAGTAATGCTTATTGCTCTTTACTAAATTTTTATAATTAACTGTTGAAGAAAAATTGTGCAAAACCTAGTGCCTCTGATAATATTGACTGCTGAGAGAGCTGATGCAGTTTACTTGGAAGTACTTACTCCGCTTGTAAGTCTGCCAAAACCTGAAATAATGAAGCAGAAATATGGTGCCTTCACTAAAAGATGAACTGTAGTTGAATAAAGATCTGCTAGGTGATGTTAAATATATTGATAGAGTTTTACATTTAAACTTGACCATTCTTTCCCTGATATCTGAAAATTATAAAATCTTCATAAGACTACTAAGAGCACTTGTCACATTTATAGCTGTTTCTGAGCATTGTGGTTGTCTTTTAGCAACCCATACCCAATGGAGTTTGCTTTTTAGTTGATAAAATCAGTTAGTGTACCTTGCAATACACTAAGTGTGAATATGGCAGGTTAAATCAGCACACTTAAGTTTGACAGAACATGGAAAAGTTCTGCAAGATAGAAAAGGATATGTAGCCAGATATCTCAAATAGAATCTGACTCTGTGAGTCATTTCAAACATTGAAAACAAAATTCTAAAAAACCCCAGCGTCCATAATTGTTGCCCACAGTCCCTTCCTCAGAAACATAAAATGATTGAGGCTGTAAGGGACATTTAGAGGATGCTGGAGTTCATCTTCATTCCTGTGCCAAAGAATCCTTTTCTAATCCATTCAATTAGCTGCCTAAACTCATGCTGCCTCCCCACTAATCTGAAATTTCTGACATCTGTTTTTTTGAACAGTCTTGATGCTTCCTTCCTATAGATGTGTGCTCTTTCTTGTCTATGCCTCACTGGGACCAGAGACTAAAAAGAGTGCTGAAGATGTGCTATCAGAGCATATTTGAGAAGGCAAGGCCCTTGGGACAAGTTTTATGAAAGCAATTGACATTCTCTTTATAATATGCTGGAAAGAGAACTGGAAAATGTGAGATATATATATATTCTTTTTTTTTTTTTTTTTAATTGCCAAATTTACAGTAGTTAAAATACCTAAATTATCAGAAACAAAATAAAAATAATTGACAATCTTCTTATGTTTTCATCTGCTTGGTAAGAATTCCTGTTTATTTTAGAAATATCACTTCTTATTTCCTTGTTCTATCCTGATTTGAGATTTTCTCCAAGTTGAGGAACTTAAATGGGCTACATGCATTTTCCCCGTTGAATGACAGGAAGCAGGGTACAGCGAGTAACACTCTTCCATTTCTTTGTCAATATGTCTGTGTTAGAATGATTTGAAAGTGAAACACAGTTTCAAAAGATGAAAAGTTCTACCTTTATTGGGAGAGAGCAAATGTAAAACTTCTGTAATTATTTAATTCTATGTTCTGAAAACCTGCTCCATTAAACAAAACAAAACAACAACAACAACAGCAACAAACTTCAAGGAATATATTTTCTTCTTATTGTTTTTAATTAAGACTTCTAATTTTGTAATTGAACAAACAAAGGAGACTATAATTGTGTCTATGTGGAAGCTAAAATGCTATACCAGGAAACGGCCACTCTCAGCCTGTCTAATTCTCGTGCTGTTTCCCAGAACACTGATTACTGGACATAACCTGAGACAGCTTTCTGAGTTATAAAGCCTTTCCATTTGACTAGCTTAGCAACTAGAGCATTCCTATTTATTTTCTGCTAAGAATATGAGATTTTGTACACACAGAATGCAATGCAACCTTCAGACTATTTGTTGAAGGAAATTATGCTATTGCAAATGTATTTAGGATGATGATAAAGGTATTTTAAGCTGGTGATATTTTGCATGTATAGCTCTTGCTAACAGATCAGAAATTAATGGAGAGATGTCAGTTTGTAAACCTCATCCTCATGCAAGTGAGCCATTACTCACATGAATGATCACTGAGTTTTCACTCTTGCTGCATCAGAGAATTGCAGGTGGAAAGTCATTATTTTGTCATCAGAAGACAAGGACATAAGGGTAAACTTATGCTATAAGCATACCCAAAGTGTGAGATTCATCATACGTCAATATAAGGAAGTCCTCATACAATCTTACCTCAGTTCAGAATTATTTTCAGATGGTGCTTAACCACAATGAACATAGTTTGTTTGACGTACTTGAGGCATTAAGGATCATATTCTAATTCCAGCTTAGTATTTCAGTGAATCTCTAAACATATGGCTTTGTCGTTGTGTTGGAAATTTTCAAGAAATGTGGAGGTGTGTATTTGAAGTTGGAAGCTGACCTGTAACACTGCGTAGTACAGTAAAAGGGTTCTGGGTTTTTTTATGTGATGGAGCACGCAGATGAACAGTTTTATCTTTTTTGTACTGGCTAACTGATTAGAAAATGTGTTTCAGAAAAATTTTCTCATCTGGTTTTTCTCCCTTTAGATACTCTCTTACTGACATTCACAAGGATATTTGTGAAACACAATGTAGCACCTGTATTTTCATTTTTGGGGGGGTGGATGGGGGAAGAAATATACTTTATTGCAACAAATGTATTTTTTCTCCTCTAAATACTCCTCAGACAGTATGATATTGCATAGCTCTGAAAGAGACATTTTGTGCTGGGGTGAAGGTTAAGAGAAGAATGCAAGTGAGCAGGGGGAAATAAAGAGGGAGAAGATATTTCTGGATAAGCTGAGGGAGTAATGCCTGCTAAGAGCAAAAGATCTATGGGAAATCAAGTTCTGATTGTAGGATATCTGTGCAAGGATTAGTTCCCATCCTTCCTTTACTCCTGGCAGGAGAAACTCAAGAGCTTTGCAGCTAATGGCTTCTCCGGCATTTAACTTAAGTGACTGTCCCTAGGCTCACTCATTCTTCAAGCTGACAGCCTCTCAACCTGCTTAGTACCAGCCATGCTGCATTCATGAGGAGGCACTCCTGGGCCCTTGTAACCTGCTATGTAAGCTCTGTTCCTATTCCTGCTGTTCTCAGGGCCTCACTGCTTCCCTCTGTGTTCATACATTTCCCTCCAAGCAATGCAGCAGAAAGAGCTTTTGATTAATTTCATTAAAGCTATTGAAACAAAATACAGAAATCCAAATAAAAGTAGGCAAATCACTTTTATATGTTGTAAGAGTGGTTATTCTTAAAGAGAGTATGCTATTTTTATTAATAGATTTAGCATATTTTTTCTAGAAACAGTAATGGTATTTAAACAGAAAAAGAACAGGTTTACCTAAATGCACAGAAAAGAACATACATTCATTACTAAGCAACCACCCATTGGGTGCTTTAAACTAGCAGTTAGTCCAGTCTCAGAGGAGGTCATCCTAGAGTCCCACAACAGCTACTTTAGTCTCTGCTTTGTCCTGAAAACAGCTTAGTACCCCTGATATTGCCTTGTTATGCCAAAACTTCTCCCTGTATGCTAAGACCAAAGGATGTTTTTACTTCATGAGTCATTCATATTACAGAGCAATAATTAATGTAAGTCAGTTCATAATCTTCTATGCTTGCACTAAGTAAGAAAGGTATATTTAATTTTCCTGTGATCGCTTCAGTTCTGCCCTTGCAAAGCTTAGCCTTACATCACATCCTGTTCATTTGGACCTTCTTGCTGTTTCTTAGCCTTTAACATTCACATAGTTTTTCCCCAATCTTTCCGCTTTTAGTTTTAGGCACCCTAGGAATGCCCTGCCTTTTGGTTGTAAGTTCACTTAACATGCTCATCATAGCTGTTGTCTCAAATTTCTTTTTGCCAAGTTGATCTGGACTACTTCCAAACCAGTTCCTGTCATTCTCATGCACTGGTGCTGCTCTCTGAAATGCCTCTTACAGCATCATGCAACTCATACTCCTTGTTTCTCCTTCTCCTTCCTGTCAGTTTTCAACATTCTTGCTTAATCTTTCCTTAAACTGGATGTTCTTTCCTTATTTTTAACTCATTTGTCTTTTGGCTGAATGTCTCTAAGCATTTCTGTATTATTTGTTTCTCTGGACTACTTTCTTCATCATGCATTATGTTCTCCAAACATCCTACACATAGCCAGCCTGAGGTGTTTTGGTATGGGGGGCAGGGTAACCACAAGTAATGTTAATGTTAGGAACAGAACTCCCATTTTCATCCCAAAGATTTGCATCTCACATTTTTGGCTTCTTGTGTCTCATCTGTTGTTCAAGATTGCATGGATTTAATTGTATGGATTTAATTTCTAAATCTGTGTTTTTCCGCTTTAGCAGTTTCCTGTTCTTATTGACGTCAACACAATCACTCTGCAGCTGGTACCTACAACAGAAGGACTGTTTGGTCTCCTGTCTCCCTCTTAACCATGATCCATGCTTGTAAGTTTTACCAGCTCAACTATCACAATTCAAATATGTGGAAAAAATTGCACACTTCACAAAACTATACAGTCTAGACCTCCATAAAATAAGACAAATATAATAGCCAAAGCAACTATGACTTGATGTGTGTTAGCTGGGACTGCTTGCCAGAATAATTTTAGTGTTATATATTTAAGTCTGATACTTGGCTGAATACTTGGATATAAATCCACTCAGTCCAAAAATTCTTCTTAAGTCTATTATCTCCTATGTAGAACTCTCTTATTGGTTCCTGCAAAACTATAATTTTTCATGATGGTTCTGTTTTCAATTTCAAATGCTAGAATAGGTGCTTCACAACCTGATTTTTGGGATTTTTTTTTTTTTTTTACAATTTCTACAACTGAACTAACACTGAAATAAAAATCAAGCTTGATAGTAATTATTGTGAGCCAGATTTGATACATATTCAGACCAAAAGCTGGAATAAAGCTGCATTGTGTTGTGTTTTTATTTGTTAAATTTATTTATCAGAAGTAATACAAAACATTCCCTCCACCATGAAAAAAACCCAAACAAAACCATCACCATTGTTGCTTCTTATGATCATTTTGTGAGAATAGAATAAGAAACACCCAGTACAAAACTTTCAGTGAAGAGAAAATTTCCACATGTTACCTTATGTCCAACATAAAAGTCAGGTTCAGAGAAACGTTCTCAAGCTGGAGAAATATCTAAATTCAAGTAATACTACTATAAATGCAAATTCTATTTACTGGTTAGAACTCTGATCTATGAACTAGGTACTTATATCACTTCATAGGTTTACTTTTGGGTAAGGTAACCTAATGCTTAATGCTTTGTAATGGGATGCAAGGGCTATGACTATAACAATAAATTAACAGACCCAGGCACTTCAGCGCTATCCTATGAACATTAGTTCTGCTTAAAAGCATGCCATGAACCTTGGCTCAGTTTCTGCTACACACCAGCAAACACTGGTAATGCTTGAGCACTGTTCAGGAAATAGCATGGTCCTTAGATCTTTCCAACGAGGTCATACAGACTGGTTGATAAGACAGCTTTGCTGTGAAGATGTGGTTTGTTCCGTGCCATTCATACTTAGGGACAGGACATAGACCTTGGACATTTTATTAACTAACAGAGTTGCAATTAATTTCTAACTTTGATATTCTAGTTTACCTCCTAGGTGACTTTGCATGGAACAATTCACTTGTTTGACCCTCCTTTTGGTTACCTAAGGCTCGTAAGTAATACTGGCGCATTGAGACCTCCTGATTATAATCACAGAGAAAAAAGTAAAAAGTACATTCATTTTACCTCAGAACTTATGTATCTAGGAAACTTCATAGCATGGGAGGAAAATTTTTCTGCTCTATTTGCTTCCACTTTAAAATTGTATTTCAAAATTCTGTTTAAAATTTTCTCTTCTCCAGTGTTTTTGTGTTTATTTTAATGGGTGAGAGATGACAGCTCTGGGCTTTGGTTTGAAATGGGAAAGAGGAGTATTTGATAAATAGCAGTTAAGACAGAGAGATCAGCTTCTGGTTTCCATTATTCATTTTTGTATTTTTGAAGTTTTTGTTGTCAGTATTTCCATAACTAAAGAAAAGCATTTCATAGCATTGAAAAAAATTTTGACAATGCTTCTACTGTAATTAAATGCTAAAAATTTTACAGCTTCATCTGCTAGTGGCATTTAGGAGAAGAACATTTCTCCCAAATAAATGGAAAAATGCTTTGCTTCTGGAGTGAGATCATCTCCTTAAGATATACACAACCACTGGGAATTCAAAGGAGTCACAGATGCAGCATTACAGTGACGTAAAAGTTCCCTAATTAGAGAAACAAAAGTTAGATGCATGCACCCAATAGCCTTCCATTTGCTCTCTTCTGGAGAAGACATATAAAAGAAAATGCCTAATTTCTGTTTACTCATGTGAATCCATCCATGAAAAAAAAAGTAAACCTGTGCTAAGCCTCATCAGATGACTGAGACATCAGACTACAGAGGGAAGAATAGTATCTTATTAATCAGTGCAAAGAATTGCATGAAAAACAGCGTGGTATGTACAAATATCCTTTACTGAAAAGGCTCATTAAATTTGATATATACAAAAGCTGGTGAATTCTATACTCATCCTTTAAATAAATATAAGTAATGGCAAACTAATTTTGTGACTGAATTTCTGTTAACTCTTTATGTCCCAAAAATAATATAGGTGGAATGTAAGGATTCCTTAAACAGAAAACTTGAGACCCCAGATATAGCCTTTCCAATGGAAGGACACTTCAGGAACATGATTCACTGTGCGTACCTTTGTGTCTCTTTCCAGCAACTTTTTACCAAAAAGTCTAGCTGTCAGCTGACAATTGTAATATCAATTGCAACATCAATTGACTTTGACAGAGGACTAGAGATCTCAGAAATGTTAAATTTACAGACAAAGGTAAGAAACAGAAAGGAGAAAAACCATGTCGGGGATGGAGCAAAAGGGGTGGACAAAATCAATTTTGAGGAAAATAACTCCAACTTTGCCTGATTTTATAGACTGCTGAAGAAGCAGATGACAACCAGAATTCTGCAACTTTCTAGCTTGAATCTAAGCTTTAAACCTACATAATCATACTTGTAGAAATGTAATATCCTTGCATCTTGTTCTCACTCACTCTTCTGTATTGCACGTAGTCTATCAAGAATTTCTTAACTTACTTGACTTTATGATTTGTATTGAGGTATATTTTAAGGCTTGAATCTTAGCTTTAGATTCTATAAACATACTTCTAATTTTTACATATAAGTTCTTTTATTTCTGAACTTACTATTTTTTTCCATTAGTACTAAATTTTAAAAATATTTTTAATGGAAAGATGTACAGGACACACTAACAATATATATTTTGTTGGTTTTGTTTTGTTAGTTTTCAGGAAACAGCAAATCATTAATTTTT
This sequence comes from Oxyruncus cristatus, assembly GCA_013399855.1. Taxonomy (NCBI): domain Eukaryota; kingdom Metazoa; phylum Chordata; class Aves; order Passeriformes; family Cotingidae; genus Oxyruncus; species Oxyruncus cristatus. Next base: position 693,198 of record VXAY01007073.1, read on the forward strand.
CATTCCTGAAAATGTCTAATCCTAACAAATTATTAATATTGCTACAGAAAAAAATTGCGTAGGAACAACCATAAATCTGGTAGCAACAGAAAACTAACATCTAACTCCAGTTATTAGGAGGTTTCTATGCCCAATAGAAGTGGAAGCCTTAAGAAACTTTATTTCATTTCCTCCCCAGGACTTATAAGAGTAAGCCTATGCCAATCTGGAATACATTTGCCCTACTTTTTTTTTTTTTTAAGCGGGTCAATAGTGGAGACTTAATAATATCACCAGTCAATTTTGTTATCAATAGCATGAGAATTTTTTACATTACCTATCACTTGATATTTTTCCTTCTGCATGACTTTTGGTCCTTTTGACTGAAGGCAGATAACAAATTTTCCTTTCTCTTTGCGGTGGCCTGTGTCTGCACACACACATACATACAAGTATTCTCTTACATAAATAAATAAAGTGTATATAAATATGCTTATATGCTTCCCTTCTCTCTTCTTCATTCACTTCATAAGCCTTCCTCTTGGCTTAAGATAAGACAGGTCATTAAATATTTCCTTTCAAATATTTCAATATTTTCTGATTTTTAGACTTATGTTTGGCTTTGCTTGTCTCTGCTGTCTAATATTTTTCTTGAAATAAATGTCCAGTACTCTGCTCAGTATTCCATCTGGAGTCTTGCCAGCTCCAAACAGGACTGTTTTGTACTTTTACTTGTTCGTCATATTCTCATACAATGTCTGCATTTTTTTGCAATAGACTGATACTTTTGGCACATGTTCAGGTTGTGATCCCCTATAGCCTTCTATTTTTTTTTTTCTATTATCTATTCTACTTTTGTTCTTAACTATTATTAACTATTCTGTTACTAGCAATTTTGCTTTATTCTTTATTTGTGCAGCTGACTACTGATACCCTATTTGCTGTCTTTTGAGCCTGTTCCTATAGTTCCTCACTAATTGTTCCTTATTTTTAACTCTATTTATCATGAACATTTTGAATTCTAATCTTGCTCTCCAAAGCACTATCATGTTTACGTCACCTGAAAACAATCAAATATCAAGAAAATAACTGATAGGCATTCGGCTGAGGACAAAACCTGCACGACATCACTCCATTTATTTTTCTGTTTCAAAATTTAATTGATAGCTACTCTTCAAGCAGGATAACCTGGAATTTTTGGTACCAATTTTAATTTAATTCCATTGTCCTAGTTAGAAGAGCTGAGACTAGTTCATCACTGCATGGGTGTAACCCAAACTGTGTATTCTACACCCTCTATGCCATTTCCCAGAAGCTTAACAATAGACCATTTGCAGCAGCTGCCCAGAGCACACCCCACCTCTCAGGCTATGTGCTGGGTGTTAAGAGGCCTGTTGATAAGGGGATGTTGCAGTCCTCACAACCAGGACTCACAATCACCCACTGTGAAACTCCCTACCCTGGGAAAAGGGGCTGGACATTGCTGCTGGAATGGGAGGAGATATAATCTTGGGGTTTGGAGACTTCTGGGACCACTTGTGGGATCGAGAGGAAGACCAAAAACCTCATCCAGACTGGGACCACTGCTCTAATTTGGATTACAACCACTGCCTTCAACTGGACCGTGACTACCACTTCTAACCGGACTGCAGCCATCACTGGCCTCAACAGGTTTTTCTTCTCTCTCTTTTCTTTGGGACTCAGAGGGGCCCCACGTGGGGCTCAGCAAGGGGGCCAACGAACACCATTCTGTTCGTGCCACAGCGTGTCGGGTTTTTGGTGGATTGGAACCAATTGTTCATCTATAAAATTGCATTTATTTCATTATTTTCATTAAATTGTCATTCTGACTGTTAATCTCTCGAGTTAGCTTTATTTCCCCTGCCGGTTTACCTTTAAACCAGCACATCCATACAGTGCATGCATCCCTATTTTGCTAATAAGACTGTAACATTGGGAGTATAAAATCAAGATATCTACTGCTTCTCTCTTGTTATCAAGGAGCTCCTGACAGCTTTTTAATTTTTTCAAGTGCCCTGTGCCAGTGGTCTCACAGACTTACACTACTTTTCTTAGCAGCCTCTAATCTCTCTTTCCTGTACCCTAGGACCCTCCCAGCTACTCAAATTAATTATCCCAGCTACCAGCTCATTGTTGATCTTTTCTCATTAAGCACCTCAGCCCACTGAGAGTTGTGTCTTGACCATTGCCAGAATATGGGTGGGCCAGTGGCAGGAATCAGCCAAAGTCATGGAACAACAGTGAATTTTGTGTGGCAGGGCTTAATTCCTCATCCTTCAGTTTAGGAAAAGAGCAAAAATCTTAAAAATGTGGTTCCACAGACTACATAACACATTAATATATCCCGAGTGGTGGAAGCAAATTCTCAGGAATGTGACGATACATTTAGAAAGCATTTTTAAATAGTGGTGGATGCAGCATTATTTGCCTGACTGTTCATGTATCCTTTAATGAAAAGTAAACTTTCCTGCTTCTATTTAGCTGATTGAAATATCGGCTTTGAAGCACAGTCATGGCATGTTGTTGTTGGCATTTACTATTTAGGTACTGTTCATGGAATGAGGGCAACAAATGGGATTTAAAACACTTTGTCTTGGAAACTAAGGATTAAAAGTGTGGAAAAGAGCACAAAAAATTATAAAAAGTTGTTAGATTAAAAAAAAAAAAAGCAAAGAACTGAAACAGCAGTGGGCAGAGGAGTTGCGATTTTTTCTTTTTTTTTTTTTCAGAGAGTAACAAATGTGACAAGAAAACATTTGGACAATTAAATAAAAGTCTGCCTGGGATCACTGTGCCAGCTCTCTACTGACGTCAGTGGGTGTTGTGGCCCCTGCACTGCAGACAGTATATAGTCCTGAATTTATACTTCCGGCTACAAATAATCATATTTTGATACTACCAAAGCCAATAAGCATGTGAAACTTGTAAGCCAGTCAGGTAACAGAACCAGGGAGACTGACTTTTGAGTTAAGATGACTTAAAACAAATGGCCATTCTCCTAACCTGCTGCTTTCAGAGTCTATGAGGTCAACCTGGGTCGTGTTCTCAGGCTGCGCTCTGAGTGTTTTTTGACTGAAGCTGAAATTCTCGCATGGACGCTTGACTCCAGAAGGGGGAGCTTCAGCAGGCACAATTACAGTAAAGTCAGTTTGCAACGAAATATTTAAATAGCTGTTTTATCACAAATAGATTGGATACTTTTGGTGAAAGGGACAGTAGAATTTGATCTGATCAGAACATGGGTAAATGCTCTGTCACCAAGCTCTATCACTATTTATTATTTTTCTTTAAATAAAAAGCAATAGCTAATAAACATAACATTAAATATTCTTGAAAACAAATACCTCTAAAGGTAGGAATATTTTTAAGTAAATTAGATCTAAAACTGTAACTTCTTACATTGCTCTAATAGCTTTCAGTATGTGTGTCTGAAAACAAAGAACAAACTGGCTGCTTTTCATTCATACGAGGTAAGGAAAAAACATGCCTTTTTGTTTATTGATAACTCAAATAATGAATAGGGACTACAAGTTTAGATAGCTGATAGGGCATTTTATTAATTTGGGTTCCTTGGGAGGCCAGTATAAATGCACGGTTGTTAGGAATAAACTAACCATACACCTGCAGGTGTATTTACTTGTTTTTATGTGCACAAGTGCGTTAAACCTGAAAGAAAACAGAAAAAAGTTTAAAGACAGAAGAGGCCAAAGCTACACTTATAATTAAGCCCTTGGTGAAATCCAGTAACAGCTTTTTGAGGGCAAAAATCTGATTAGGAATACTAGAGTGAAGAAAATAAATAACAAATCACTTGGTGCCAAGACCAAAACATTTTGAGTTCCTGCGTCTTCTCCTTGGGGTACAGATTGTCCTATAGCTTGCGGAGTAACAAGACAACTCAAATGAACAGAACTCAGCTCTTAGATGTTTTGCACATACCCTTTAACTTCCTTGGAAAGCTTGAAAAGCTGGAAATTGGTACCTGCATAATTATCTTGCTCTGAAGCAATGACAGCAATGCAGAACATTCTGGATGTGTCCCTCTCAGTTTGTGTGTTGGTGCAGCATAAAATTTTTGCTACCTAAGTTATAAGAATTTTGAAAAGTATATCCTGGAGATCTTTACAAGACAGAAAGTCCAGACATTGATTTATCCCAAGTTTTATCCCTCCTGGCTACTAGTTCATAGCAATTTAATAGCAAGCATTTTGGTCATCAAATGTAGTTGAGTATTTTCCAGTGTTGACCAGCTAGCCTTTTGCTCTTTTTTCCCCCCCAACTAAATAAAGGGTTGTCATTGAAGTATACTTAGAAGAAGATTATGTTATCAGACATACTGTGACCTGGTTCGAGGTTTTCAGTTTTTTAACCTTGTGATGGACTGTAATACCCAGAAAGTATTTACTTACAAACTCAGGCACTGATACAATTTCCAGTACATTCAATGGTTTAATTTACAACTTTTCAAGCAACTCCATGTTTATTGGTGCTGAAAATTGACAATAAGACAAAGAGTGGCACTTTCCAAGGTATTATGTCACATCACATCAGTTTGGGACATACTATGAAAAATTGTGAAATTGTAACTAAGTAAAGTGGAATTTGATCCAGAAATCATGGCTTAGGAGACCAAAATATTATTTTACAAAGTAGATAGGGTACAATAAACACTCTAGAAAAGATAATTCTAGTCAAAAGGAACCACAACATTGTTTTCTTTTTAGAGCTCTTTCTATCCTCATTATACCTATGCATTATGTATCCAATCTAAAGGCCATTAAAGTTAGCTTTATTTTTTCTATCAGTTTGAATTGACTTTTAATCACATCCTCCTTTCCACTTCCAGTGTATAACCACATCTGCATTTTATTTGCTGTTATGGTATAAAATATATCCTTAAATTTCTGCTTCTATTTCCGATTTTTCCTACTTTTTGCATAATGAATTTAAGCCGCTGGGGAAGTAAACTATTTTTCCTTAGTCATTTTTTTGTGGACTGCTTAGATTATATTCATTATTCCTTAGGATTCACAGTTTCCACATTTTATATTCACCTGCATATAAAAAGGCCATTAATATTATCTATTTGCTCCAAGTGAAACCAGTAGCTTACGTTTGGCTTTCAGAAAGCCATCCCTTCAAAGAGATCAGAAAACATAGAAGCTGTGACTTTCCTTGCTAGTTTTTTCTCTTACTACAACATGGACATTGTTAAAATGTGCCTACCCTCCATGACTCTGACTGTAATTTTGTAAAGTAGCTAAACACGTACTTTACAGTGTTTAGAAAGAACAACCAAATCATTCTAGGAATAGAGGATCAGAAAGCAAATGAGTAATCCAAAGATCAATCCAGCAAGCATGGCTGAGGCACGCATCACAATTCCAAAGTTCTTCAGATTCTATGTAGTATATCCCCAGGTTTCATTTGCTATCTCTGTCAGTGCTTAAAGCAATGGACCCATATAAGAATTTTCTCCATGATCCCCTGCAAAATCCATAAATTTTGAAAGAGTTGTGTCACTTTTTAAATGCATGATAATTCTGAAAATCCAAATTAAGCATTTTGCTTGTCTGAGCAAGTTCACAGAAATATAGGTTCAAAGTGGGAAAAAAGGACTGCACTCATTTAAGCAACTAAAACCCGCCAAGTTTAGTGTGATTCAGAACCTGAACTTACACATGAGTGTGTGTTCTTTCCCTACTATTTATATTATCACAAAATATCACATTTATTTGCAATGTGAAGAAAGTGTGCCTATTTTTTAGGAATTTTTAATTGTTTACTTAGAAGAATCCTCTATGGAAGTGGTCAAAAGTGTAAACTTCCAGTGCTACTGTATTTTCCAGTCACTGATGTATTCCATCAACAATTACAAGCTGTCAAATTGAAAATAAAGTCAAAAAGAAAGGATGACACTTGGAAGAAGGAGGACAGATGTGTTTATTAGGCTTAAAATCTGAAGCGCCTGTTATGTCAAAGACTACAAAATTATTCTGTGATACATGTATCAGAAATATGTGAAAAATATACTTTCATAGATCTTAAAATCATACCAAAAATCAGTAAGCATTAAGTATCCTTCCAAAATCATTTTCCAAAATCAAAAAGCTGATATTTTAAGCACATCTTACACATGCACACATGTGCACACACACACGCATTCTCCTTCCCTTCTTCCCTCCCTCCCTCCCACTCAATGAGTTTCCCATAATTTTAATTCCATGAAAAGTTTTAGGTAACTTTTGTAGTAACTACTTATGAAAAATGAGGAAATAAACCAACTTTTTTGACTCCAAGAATTATTGGAGGGCTCTGTAGAGTGACCTGGACAGACTGGAGAGCTGGGCTGATTCCAACGGGATGAGGTTCAACAAGGCCAAGTGCCGGGTCCTGCACTTTGGCCACAACAACCCCCTGCAGCGCTACAGGCTGGGCACAGAGTGGCTGGAGAGCAGCCAGGTAGAAAGGGATCTGGGGGTGCTGATTGACAGGAAGATGAACATGAGCCAGCAGTGTGCCCAGGTGGCCAAGAAGGCCAATGGCATCCTGGCCTGGATCAGGAACAGTGTGGCCAGCAGGAACAGGGAGGTGATTCTGCCCCTGTACTCAGCGCTGGTGAGGCCACACCTGGAGTGCTGTGTCCAGTTCTGGGCCCCTCAGTTCAGGAGGGATATTGAGGTGCTGGAGCAGGTGCAGAGGAGAGCAACGAGGCTGGTGAAGGGACTTGAACACAAGTCCTATGAGGAGAGGCTGAAGGAGCTGGGGTTGTTTAGCCTGGAGAAGAGAAGGCTCAGGGGAGATCTCATCACTCTCTACAACTATCTGAAAGGAGGTTGTAGCCAGGTGGGGGTTGGTCTCTTCTTCCAGGCAACCAGCAGTAGGACAAGAGGGCATGGCCTTAAGCTGTGCCAGAGGAGGTTTAGGTTAGATATCAGAAAGAAATTCTTTACAGAGAGAGTAATCAGCCATTGGAATGGGCTGCCCAGGGAAGTGGTGGATTCTCCATCCCTGGAGGTTTTCAAGATGAGGCTGGACGTGGCACTTAGTTCCACAGTCTCGTAATCGCAGTGGTGTTGGATCAAGGGTTGGACTTGATGATCTCAGAGGTCCTTTCCAACCCATCTGATTCCATGATTCTATGATTCTATGATACTTTTTATCTACTTTATTTTTTGCACAGTGATGAAGCTAAATTAGGTATTTCATAAATATTAATGAAATACACCTTTTCCTGGAATCTATATTTCTGGAAATTTAATATGAATTACAAACTTCTTGCCCCTTTTTTACATTGTCCACACTCTGGCCTGTAAAACATTCACAGTTTATGGTGACAAGAGCCAGCTCAGCACCTGAAAAACTAACCTGTAGGATAGTTGTATTCCATCAGCCCATGTGCAGTTGGAAATCCAGGCATAATCCTGTGTTCAGTTTATTTGCCTGATTCAGTCATACAGCATTGCCAGAGGAAACAAGATTTTTAATAGTCAGTCGTCTCACCTGTACTGCTGGGAATTTTTAGCTGAGTTGGTTAGAGCATGGTGCTAATAACACCAGCATCATGGGGCCAATCCCTACAGGGGCCATTCACTGAAGCATTGGACTCAATGATCCTTGTGGGTCCCTTCCAACTCAGAATATTCTGTGACACTGTGAATAATAAGCTTTGACCTACACCAAGTACCCTGTTCTCAAAGGCTGTGTAGATTGAGCATACATACAGAATTGTGAACATGATGCCAATTTTTTCCCGGGAAGAGGACTGAACCCTCTCTCAAATACAGGGTGACTTAATGAAACAGTGAAAAAAGGGAGGCCTGCGTGGTTTAAGATTTTTGATGGTGACCAACTGGTTAGAAATGAATGTCTGCATGTGAGATCCTACTCCTCATAATTAATCTGAGGAGAGGAGAGAAGAGGAGAGGAGAGGAGAGGAGAGGAGAATGAAAAACATCTTAGTTCTTCTGGATGACAAGAAATTCTCTTGGACACCCTTACTTAGTTATTGCTGAGCTCCACTGGAAGTACAACAGCAATGTTACCCAATCCCATAAGAGCCAAATGTATCAATTTACTGTTTCCACAGCTGAAGGGTATTAAGTGCTGACTGCACCCACTTCTGTGATCATTGCACTATGCTTAGCCATACACCAAGTGTTAGATCTACTACTGACAAAAGGCCTCTTTTTCCTCTAGGTTGTTGGATGTCGATGAGTACGCATCCTCTGTTTTGCTATCTGCCCATCAACCATAGGTGCCTCTTATTGACCATTGCTACCCCTTTTATGCTTCTCTCATACACACCTTAACACAGTCACACACATGTGAAAGGTAATTTTCTGTTGGGAAACCTTGCTCAGCTTTCCTCTTGCTGTGTTTTTCTAAATTTTCTTTCCTCTGAAACCTTCCAAATTTTGATCAGAAGTGAGGGCAAAGGAAAATGGCTAGGTAGAAATGCTGAGCTCCTGATAGACATTAATGAATAATGGAGGAAGGGATTGATATACATTCTTAACCATTCTGTCTGACTGAGAAATTGCTGAAGAGTTATTCTGAGTTTTAGGTTTCTTTTTCCTTCTTTATAAACTGCTGGAAGGGCCAAAAGTCATCCTTTCAGTTATTAGCAACAATTAAGGTTGTTCATTTGATACCCAAATAGTTTGATGCTCAGGAAACCCTATTCATCCTGGGCAGTTCAGTGTGACAAACTGACAAGAAATTTGAAGAAAAGTTTGGATCGTCATTATCCAGCTGTTTTTCAGACTTTATAACACCACGTGAATATACCTGCAGCACTAGGATAAAGGCTCAATATTCACAGCTTGCTTTCTTCTGAATGTATGACAATGAAGGGTCAGTTGTATGCAGCTCACTTTTTTCACTCACATGTTTGCCTTACATGATTTCATCAATTCCCATGATACTTCCCTTAAAGAATTTCTGGGAAACAGCATGGAGGATACTGTGGAATTTCTGTGGCTTGCTGTTGGAACTAGACTAGTGGAACAGCAGTGTAACTTGACCATATTGAATTTATTACACAAGACTCACTTACTACCCAACTTAATTTACTCTTTAAAAACCCGAGTCTGTGGGCAGGTCACATTTGTTTCCCACTTAATTTTCTATTTCGTTATCAACCGTGTGTTTTAATCTGTAAAAACAAAAAGCCAGTCTTTAGAGCAGAAACACAGCAAGAACCATCCACAAGGAGAATTCCTGTGAGTGTCTTTATTTAGGTGTTCTCATTCATGTTTTATGGTTCCGACGGAAGGTATTTATTTAAATGAAGAAATATGTTCTGGTATGAGAAAGAAATTGACATGGGGGACATATGTATTTGCCAGTTTGGTGAATTTAGATAAAGCTTCTAAGTTTTTGAGGGAGTATTCATTTCACAAAATCATCAGTGCATTTAGAAGCTTCTGCAGCTGTCATTATTGTGGCACCTGTATCGCAGGTCAGTGATAAAGGAGGGGTTAATCATAGCCATCATCCAACTGCATGAACAATATTTGCACTAGAGAAAATGACCATTTTGAAAAAAAAAATTTTGGCAGAAAAGAAATTTTATTGGAGAAAGATGGACATAGAAGGCTGTAGCTAAATGAAATAATGGCAACATTTTTTTCAGAAGTGAAGATGAGATGGACTATAAGAAGATAGGAGCTATAAGAAGAACAATCTGAATGCAAGACAAGCCAAGGTAAAATATGTTTGTCCTGTAGAGCTGCATAACAGCATCAATGACATGTAATGTTGTGAAGATGAGTAAACAGAGGGAAAAATAGAAATAATCTCTTATGACTGCCTGACTCTTTACACTAAACTAAGCAACTCAGAATTTAAAGAAAGGGTTGTGGAAATTTATGTGTAAATTAGTATTTTACCTATAAATTATTTTTTGGTTTAGGTAGAAATATATTGGTTTAGACTTTTGTGTGATATGTGTATATAAAGAATTTTGACTGTCATATGGCCTTGGGTATTCCGATGGAATAGTCATAAAGGTGCAGTTCTGGGTAAGGTTTGTTTAGCTTATTTGGAGGCCTGGGTAAAGAAGAAAATGCTAGGCAGAGGTGTCTCAGGTGGTAAGATCACAGCTCCATTTATTCAGAAGTCTCATAGACAAGCTGTTTACAGAGTAGTTGTAGGGAACAGAAGAATTTGCACAGTCCAAAGGAAACACAGGATCACCTTAGACACAGTAAAGGGAGAGCCATACATACAACCTTGGTTACCATAGATTTTGTCCTGACTGTGTCTTGAAAAGTGTATCTTACTGATAGTTCTCTGGGAAAAAGTATAGAAATTGGATTGGGAGAAATAGACAAGTAAAAATTTTGATGGCACTTGAGGGGGGCTGCTGTGATAAGATATGATATCAGACATAGAGAAGTCAGTGGCATAGAGAGTTTAGACAAATTCCCTTTTAAACTCATAGAATGTCTACTGGGGTCTTTTTGGGGTTACTTTCGTCTGGATCTCTGGATAACATAACAGCATAACAGACTCAATAGGCTGAAGTCCTGTGTAACAAACTTTATGTTCCAGTATTCCCAGTTTCATCAATCAGGACTTCATAAATTGGATGACTAGTCAGACAAGGCAATAAGACTTTCCTCAGTCAAAATTTAGGAAATAATGCCTCACAGTCCCCTTTGTATAACTGGAAACGATGTCCCCTCTTCCTGGAAAAGGAAGATCTCACGGGGAGACCTTTGCAACTTTGTAGGAGTCTCTGTTAAGTGACTTCAATTCATCTCCCTGTGGGATTGAATTTTCACTCATTCAAAACCCTATGTGGGGCCGAGGTCAATTCTCAATAATGTTGGCTCAGCCTTCCCTAGGAAAAGAAAGGAAAAAAGACTGTGGCTATGTCTGCATACTTGTTAATGGAACAACCATTTATTACTTAGTGTCAGGACATTGCATCTGCCACTCAGTTTTGATCATTCACAGAACTGGATAGCCAGAATTGCCCCAAGCAGTCCTTTGATCCATGTCATGTATCAACTGTTCGAGGAAGTGTTTGGGCACAGTATGGGAGTTAGGATAGCCCAATCGCTATATATTCCTAGTAGGGAGTTTGGGAGCAGCTCCAGAATTTTGGAGGGTGGTAAAATTTAACAGTATGGATGTGAGGCATATCATGTCAGTTAACATCAGTGCTAAAGAGTGTTCCCTGCCTTGTCTGACTTTTTACCCTGTTACATACTCTCTCTAAATTCTCTGTCATTTTTTTTCTCAGAAGAAGTGAAAGTGCCCAACAAAATGCCACCAACCAATTAAATAAAGCCTGATTCAGGATTTTTCAAATTAGCATTGTCTAATGACTCTTGCTTCAGCCATCTTTTCACAGCTTTCTCAAGTGGGAAAGAAAATGAGACTGGCTTTTGCCACGCTTGTGAAATTATTTTTCTGGGAGGGATGATTAGAAGTGAGGTGATCAAACCAACACTTTGGGTTTCTCTCAGAATGTAACTGCAGTGACACTTGTTTTAAAATGGGCTTCTCATCCATCCCCTCTTACAAAATTTAGAGTATCTGAGCCCAGTAATGAAATGTATTTTACATCAGATACACCATCTAAACAATATCTGGAGCAGAGAGAGATCTTAGCACTTCAGTCCTAATTAACCTGTGGTTTTTCTCTTGTGGTATGAATCCAGTCTATTAAACCTCACATTTCTTGCTGTAAAGTAGCACAAGTTCAATGGGAGACATAGAAATTGTCTTTCTCTTCCAGAAAATTGCATCCCAGCAGCTAGGCAAAGCTTCTGGGAGGTGGATGCAGCATATTTTAATTCCCTCCATCTGAACTGAGAACTGAATCTAGTTCGTTCTCCAAGTCCTTAAAGATACAAGGGTTGTAACACAACCACATCCTTTATTGATCTATTAGAAAAGTGTGAATTTTTAGAAGTCTCTGGCTTTCATGAAGCAACCCCTCATTTCTGGATTCCAGTGGGAGGGAGGCAGGAGAGATGTATTTTATATGCCTATAGTGTGGAATTCCAGAAATTTAACAACTTTTATGACAAACATGGGCATATGGCAACTTTAGATGCTAACAGTTACAGGAATGTTTAAGAAGAAGGGGATGGGGGGAACAGGAGAACATTTGTGAAATAAGTTTGAAGTTAGATAACCTAAAATCCACTTTCACCTGGTTATTAAATGTTTGTGAGTCTTTTATTTATGATAGTAGATTCACATCAGAGCACAGTTACAGACACTGAAAAAATTATCATCCATATTTATAAAATGCTGCTACAGACTCTGGTACAATATCAGTCTGTTCCAACTAGTATGCTTGACAATAATTCTCAGGCATGCATTGGAAATCAACACAGAGTGGGAATCATTCCCAATGGGAAGTTTGAATGTTGTTAGCTTGTTTTTGATGGCAGGAGGACTTAATAGTAAGGATGTGCCAGTTGGCTTCCGTGTCAAAGAAAGCCCTAGGCTCTGTTTAGCTTGCTAGTGTGGATATAGTCCTGTTGGTTCTCACATTTAAATCTAACCTGAATCTTTTTGCATTTTGCAGAGAAGGTGGAGGCTGTTTTGGGATGCTGCCCCTTGAGATTTCTTGCAAACATCTATTCATATAAATTATTGTAACTCAAACAGTTCCACTTCCTAGAAAATCAGAACTAACACTTGTGAGTGAAGTTTTGCAGAATCAGCAAGTGGTAGGACAGATGCAAAATAGAGACTTAGAGACTGATTCCTGTGCAGTATTGCATTCCACTTACAGGGAAACTGAAATCCTAAACAACAAAGCATTTTGCCTCACCTTTGAGTTGATTGTCTATGCAGCAGTTGATTCAGTGGCCTTTCCCCAAATCAATAGTCATATGGACTTCACTTTATTTGTATCCTCTTACACAAGCATGTGGTTAAAAACTAGTCCCTTAAAAATGCTACCTTTTTAAGAATGAGTACATTATTTTTCACTGTGCATTAGTTATATGATCAGTATGGTTTCTTCTTTCCATCCTTCCATACTCAGTGATGAAATCTAATGAAATCTCACACTGTTGTCTATTCACCTATCAAGGAGTCTCTTCCTTGGAGAAAAAGGAACATTGTATATTATCTGCACTTGTCTTTAATACTAAAACCTATGAAACAAAGTGTTATTAATTATTTAGAAATTACTAGCTGTGATCATTATGCTAAATGACAATTATGGTTATTGTTTACGTCAAGAAGCTCCAGTGAGGAAATAGAAGATCAAATTCCCCATGTAGTTTGAACTGCACAAATATAAAAGAAAAAGACAGACTCTGAACCTCATTTTGGGAATAAACAAGCAATAATAGCCAATTTTAAGAACCAAAGGCCTAAGAAATAAAATCAATTAGACATTTCTCTCTCTTCTGCCAATAATAACCAAGGACATCTACCACAATTCTTCATATATCACACGCTTTCCACACATTCCACTACCTCTACCACTTACATAGCTGTATGATCCATTTTATACCTATCTTCTTTTTGTCTTCTTTTGTCATTTCTGGTAAAATCCTAAGAGATCACAGCCATTGTCACACATAATATTCTACAACTAGTTCTCACAGAGTCCTAAGGATGTGTCGTAGTAGTGACTAGCCACCAACTGGATGAAACTCCATTCACCATGACTCTCTGGACTCAGCCATCCATCCAGTTTTCTATCCAGCCAGCAGTGCACCTGTCTAAACCATGAACAGCCAGCTGATGAAGCACAGGTCCCTCACCCACCCTAAGAGGTGATGTGTGAATAGCTTAGAAGTCTCTGCTTGGCAGCCCCTGTATCTTTCATGGTCTGGGAAGCCCTGAACTGATGTTTTCAACTCCTCTCTCCTCTCACTTTGTTCTCTTTCTTCTCGTTCACATTTGTTTATTTTTTTATATTTTTTTACTCATGTGTACAGTGAATTGCATGAGATTGTCTAAATTCTTTGTGTCCCTTCCATGTAATTCCTAATGTTCCATTAATAACAGGTTCAGAGTTCTTGTTATTGATATCTGATGATATGATATCTTCTCTGATGTCTACTCTGCTTGCAAGTTAAGTTTCTCACTTCATTAGCAGAAAAGGACATCAGCTTGGTGTTCATTTGGGAGATCTGTTATTCTTGTGTTGCTGGTATCCTCTTGTGTAACCATCATCCAGCTGCACTGCCAGGATCCATTGCAGTGCTCTTTAGCTGGACTTTTTAGTGACTTTCAGTTGATGAGAGATTTCTTCTTGTTTGCTGAGGGACTTGATGAATTCTTCTTCTCCCAGGCTTTCTTTCCTTGGCAAAGTTGTTCCATGTGTCTTCCATCTGTACCAGCTCTCCACCTTCCTTCCCCACTCTTCAGTGTAATGCATGGCATAACTGTCTAATCTGTTTGCTCACATAATTTCTGTAGCACATTGGGTTTTGTTAAAAGCTTTGACTGTGCAAAAATTTCCACTGTTTTCCTTACTCTGTGTGCTGGTTTTGCATGAGATGGAGTTAATTTTTTTCCTAGTAGTTGGTTTAGTGCTCTTTTATTGGACTTAGTTAGAGAATAATGTTGATAACACACTGATTTTTTTGTTGTTGCTAAGTAGTGCTTGCCCTGAGTCAACAAGTTTTCAATTTCTCACGCTCTGCCAACAAGCAGGTGCAGGAGAAACTGGGAGAGAACATGACCAGGACAGCTCACCTGAACTGGCCAGAAGGACATTCCATACCATATGACATCCCGCTCAGCAAATAAAGATGGAGGAAGAAGAAGCAGGGGGACATTTGGAGTAATGGGTTTGTTTTCCCAAATAACCATCAGACATGATGGAGATCTGCTTTCCTGGAGATTACTGAACACCTGCCTGCCCATGGGAAATGGTGAATCGATTCTTTGTTCTGCCTTGGTTGTGCATGAAGCTTTTGCTTTACCTCTTAAACTGTCTTTATCTTAACCCACAAGTTATCTCACTTTTACTCTTCTGAATCTTTTCCCCATCCCAACATGGAGAGGAAGGGAGGGCATGGGGGGTGAGTGAGATGCAACTAAACAAATTTACCATCTGGGTGTAAACTGCAACACCCTGGTTACCTCACCCTGGGTCAGGTGAAATTGAATCAGCAGCGAGGGAGTGATTCCCTACTGGAAAAGAGGCTTGTGCTCAGCTCAGGGAGGTTCTAAAGTATAAAGTAAAAGGAGAAAAAAAAAAAGGAAAAAAAAAAGAAAAAAAAAAGAAAAAAAAAAGAAAAAAAAAAGAAAAAAAGTTCTTAAAAGCATAGTAAATAGAGAAAATTCTATATGAGAAAAGATCAACTGATTTCTAAGATAACCAAGGATTAAAAAAACACAACAAAAAAATTCCAACAAATAAAGAACAAAAAGCCAAACTGTACAACCAATTCTCGAAAGCAGTGCCGTGGTGGTCCTGGTCAACAGCAAGTTGAATACGAGTCAGCAGTGCCCTGGCAGCCAGAAGGGCCAACCATGTTCTGGGGGGCACCACGCAAAGCATCTCTAGCTGGTTGAGGGAGGTCATTGTCCCACTCTGCTCTGCACTGGGGCAGCCTTACCTTGAATAGTGTTTGCAGTTTTGAGCACCACTACAAAAGAAAGATATCAAGCTTAATTAGAGAGTGTTCAAATGAGAGCAACAAGGGTAGTGAAGGGCCTTGAGGGGAAGCCATATGAGGAGCGGCTGAGGTCACTTGGTCTGGAGAAGAGACCTTGTTGCAGGTACAACTTCCTTGTGAGGAGAAGAAGATCTCTTCTCTGTGGTGACCAGTGACAGGACTCAAGGAAATGGCCTGAAGTTGTGTCAAGGGAAGTTTAGGTTGGATACTGGGAAAAGATTTTTCACCCAGAGGATGGCTAGGCACTGGAACAGGTTCCTCAGGGAAGTGGTCACAGCACCAAGCCTGAGAGATTTCAAGATGCCTTTGGATGACGCTCTCAGGCTCATGGTGTGACTCTTGGGAATGGTCCTGTACAGGGCTAAGAGTTGGACTCAGCCATCATTTTGGGCCCCTTCCAACTCAGAATATTCAGTGGTTCTGTGAGTCTGTGAACTGTTCTTTTGACATTCTGTTATGGGTTCACTTGTTCTAAAAAACTAAATGTGGAATTTTCCCCTTCCCCCTGCTCCACTGTGTGTGGGGGAGGTTTTTAATGGGCAGACTGGGTTTTCCGTGGGTATTTGACAAAAGAACTGGCTAGTAGACTGACATTCCAGCCTAATGGCCTGGGGAGGGACTAGGAGATTCTTTT
>VXAY01007073.1:709679-777651 GCA_013399855.1 Oxyruncus cristatus
TTTTTTTCCCTCTCCCAGAGAGCAGGGGAAGGAGACTCAGTTGGTGGTTATGGGAACGGAGCAAAGCAGGTGCGTTGTGAAAGCTGGGAGGCTGCTTTGTTCTCAGGCTGGCTACCTAGCTGGTTGGCACACTCTTTTCTGCCCCTGCCCTGCCCGGGTGGACCTGTGTGGGCTTCATAGGAGAGGAACTATTTTTGGGAAGAAAGAGAACCACCTTTGTTTTCCCTCCCCCCAGCTCCCGTGTTTTTTGGCAGCGGTTTTTGTAAACACCAATGAAGAAAGGGGAAGTCACACGGCCAGCAGCAGACACTGTGAGTTCCCTTTGGGAAGAACCCTTCTTTCTTCATTTTCCCCTTTCCAGGGAGGGGAAGGGAAAGGCTCCATTTCGCCCCCCCCCAGCACACCAGGGCCTCCACGTGGTGACCTCCAGAGCCCAACAGTGCCCCCTGTCGGCCAACCCCGAGCACTGCATGCTCTGCACCTCCAGTGATCCAACAGCGCCCCCTGCTGACTGTGGTTAGAATTGCACCAAAAAGCACAAACTGAACTGTTTCCTTTTCATTGAAAGGGATTTTTGGATATAGGGTTATTGTTCGGTTGGGGTTTTGTTTTGTGTTCTTTTGTTGTTCTGCCAATACACATATATCCTTTAATAAAGGGCTGCTATTTTTCATTTCTCCACACTTTCTCAGTTGGAGCCTCTTAATTTTGGATTTACAATTGCTTAGAGGGAAGAGTTTTGGTCTTCCTGATAACTCATCTTCCTTAGCAAAACACTTCTGTCTCATAACTGAGACACATTCCCAGCCCATTGGGTGGTTTTGATGTATCCATTTATGAAGAGTATGCATCCAGATGGACTCAAAACTCTGGATGACCCAGTGTCCTGCCCAAATGCCTCATGGAACTACTCTCCCTGCAAAACCACCAGCATCTAGTTCCTCCTTTGGTACTCTCAGAATGAAAGTTGGTGAAGGAAATTCTTGGCGGAGGTTTACTTCCTTACAAATTTGCTACATTCTTCAGTCAGTACTAACATTTTTCTTGCTAAAATAAATCAGCTTCTCCAAATTAATTGATTCCCATATCTAAAATCACAGCTTCTATTTTCTTCAACTCATTCGTCACAACCGCCTTCTGCCCCTATTTTCCTGTCTTCAGAGGACCTTGCCAATTTCTATTGAGAGAAAGGAGATAAAGTGTGTGTCTGTTCTCCTTCTTTTAATTTTTTTTTTCTTCTCACCTTCTCATGTTTGTCCAATGCTGAGGATGAGGAAGCTTCTATTCTCCTCCACAAAGTGGTCTAAAGAGTATCATACCATCTGCTTACCACACATTGTGACACTTATGAGGTCTTTGACCTCTGTTTCTTGTCTCACATTGCAAAATGTTCTATATATTTCCAATCTTATAAAAAGCAAAAAAATAGTTCAAACACACTCTTGTATTTGCTCCAGTCTTCTTATCCATGTTCCTTGGGGTTTTTTAGTGCAAAGCTGTTTAATTTCTCATTTCCATCAAAAACCCATTCATGGGTGGCTGCTGTGTGCTGCCACGTATAAAAGCCCTATTACTTTTTTTGTATTTTCAGTGCCAAATACCGTAACCAATTTCCAACCTCATTGCCTGCTCTGGCTGCCATAAGCAGTCATCATCTTCAGCATTGCCATGCTTCTTTTCTTGAAACAATGTCCTCTTCTTCTGTGGCGATTCTGTCCTCCAAGTCTCAGTTGCCATGTCCTGTAAAGAATGCATCTTCATCCCTTGTTCTCTTTCTGTATGTCCCATGTATCTGCCCTTGGTCCTTTCTTCTTTATCATCTAAACATGTTTAATCTTACCTGTATTAGTTCAACCACAATACACCAATCTACCCCTTCACAGCAGAACAATTTCTTTCTGTCTAAAACAAGATTCTGATGTGTTTCTCCAATGTTACCTTGTGATTATCTAGTCACCTCATCTAGCACAACAAATCTAAACAAATATTTTAAGGAAAATTGAAAGTGCTTTTGTTCTTCCTTCCTAAGTGTCTATGCAGGGGGAAGTGCTTATGTGTGTCATTCAGCATAACTGGCTCACATAACCTCCCTAGGTCCTCAGATATAGGTTACATTTAAATAGTGTGTCTTCCTTTTGTACACTATATTTAATACATGGCTTTTCCATTGATCTCTACTACCTGTAATATAATCCTTTTAAATGGTGTTTGGCTAATTTCAATCACCTGTATGCAGTAGAAACATATTTGTTCTTTTTTTGGATTCCTTCTTATTCAGTGTAAAAAAATAGTTATGATATAGTGGAGTTTTTGCTAAAATAGATATCCAATCAAAATTTTTTTTCCATTTTTTCCCCAAAAGTTCCTGCATCTTGAAGGACTAGCTCATATGTAAATATTCATACTGGAGAAGTCTAAAATTAGCCGGAATCAATCTTGTTTTCTTTTCTCTCTTTAGCATTGTAATTTCTTTCCTTTAGATCCTACCAAAGGCAAATTATCCCACTTAAAAATAGGAACCCAGGTTCATTTTCCCAGGCTGTAACCTTGACTATATCATGCATACTTACACATCCCTTCACTAACTATAGCTTTTGTCTGAATTCAGGTTTATGCAACTTATCTTGCAAACAGTTTTTCATCTTTCATTTACTGTTCAGACTGAAAGTCACAGACAGCCATGGCTCTAACTTCATATTGTTTACTTAAAGACATTTCTGAACAAACATATGTATAGTTCCTCCCAGACCATCCTGAATATTTAAGGAAATATTCCCATACAGATCTGTCATGCTGTAGAAATCAGATTTTTACCAAATCCCACTAAATATCTTCTTTCCTGTGATGTTTACAAGAATCTTATCAAGTGCTTGGCTTCTGACTCTCTGAGGCCCCTGATCTGGACGTACAACAACAACTCCATTTCTTTTTCTCTTTAGTCTCACAGCCATAAAAATAATATCTTTGAGCAAGAACTGCTTACAGCTTGTGTTTGCACATTACCTAGCATAAAGACATATTAGACTATGAATAAATCTTCTAAATGTTAGGAAAATTTAACTAAATAATAATAAAAACAATATGAGATATTTTTGTAACTAAACGTTTGATACCTAAATTATCTCTACATCTCAAATGAACAGAACATACCCTTTCTTTGGTACTTTGAAAATTCACTATGAATATAATTTTTATGATACTTCAGTGGAAGAAAAAACTATTATTGTTCATTAAGTATGGCCATGTATGATGCTCAATTCTTGTATGATAAGAGGGACAACTCTGCGTTTTAGACTGAATTTTGGACCTGTCTCTATTGGGAATGTCAAGCTGTTTACAGCAATTCAGGAGCATTCCTACCAGATAACTCAGGAGTGACAGGACTAGATTATGTGTTATATTGTAGGTCACAGAGACACAAGAAAATGCACCCCCAAAAATTATTTTTTCCAGTCAGCTCTGGTGTTCCCAGTTTGTATACTCTAACTTCCATATTTGCTTTTTTTATGTAAGCTTTTAATTTTTTTAAAGGTAGATAGCAGTATGGCTTTGTATTTGTTTTGTTTTTACACAGGCTCTGCATTGAGTTATTTAAGTATAGTTAAATATGAATTTAAAAAAAAAAGTCAGATTAGTGTTACTGTGTAATTTCAGGTTAACTCCGGAAAATATTGTATTGCTGTTGATATTTTTAGCACATTTATTATTTTTGAGGATCTATTTTTGCTTTTTATTTAATCTTTATAATGAATAATTCCATGCATAATAGACACCACTAAATAAAAATTATGCATATAGCGTTATTGCTTATATCATCAGTGGTCAGGTGGACATTTATCTTAACTTAGTATTTGCCTTTTAATTTATTTATGTAATCTCCAGACATATACAGAAACTAAAAAAAACTTTCCCATCAAGTTTGTACAACCTAGGATGTAGAAAACTGTCACTTTATTTCATTAAGTTTAGATCCACCTCATAGAGTTGAGACATGAATTTTCAGTGACTGAGAGCAGCAGAAAGAACATCACAAATTGGCCTAGAGAGCCAGTGCATATTTTTAATATGTATTTATTTCCATAAATGTGCATGCTAAGCAGCTGATTTCATTGAAATTATGGCATATTACATTTAGGATCTCTATTTGCATATTTTCTGCAAGCTGAAGTATTAGTTTTTGAAGTGCCATTTTAGGCAATTTTTGCAGGGTGACAGATACAGATTTTCATTAGGATCACAGCAAGCTGTTGGCTAAGATTTCAACTGTAGAGAACAAGCTGCACTAGAACTACCTCAAAATATGTTAAATTACCATCAGGATTGTGGAAGAATGAATTCCACAAGAAAAAAAGAAATAATATAGATATTCAAGGTTATGACCCCATGTTCTTGGAGAAAACAAACAGACAGACAAAGAAAAGCCACAGGCCTTCCAAAACCCTCTCCTAAGTTTTATTTAGCTTACGTGGGGAAAAAGGTCAGGAAAATTTTTGTCTTGGTTTAATTTGATTGCATGTTTATAGAAAAAAAATGTGAGTAGGATGAAAAAAACAGAAAACAATCACCTGAAATACTGGTGAGATTATGCTATGCTCTACTTTCTAAACTCGTAAATCCCTGCTTTTCACTCAATGATATGACTTTTTATTCTTTGCCACATTCATACATTCTCATTAGTCTCATGATCCAGGTTCATAGTTCTGTCTCGAGGGAGACCTTCACTCATGTTTTTTCTGCCCTCTGTTTTCAAATGGGGAAATGAGCGTAATTGATAGCTGTGCTTAGTTCCCTTTGAAGCTCTTGAGTATTGAACTGAGTGGAAAAAAAAGAACACAAAAAAAAGTGGTTTGTACGTTTATGGGGGAAAGGAGACTGCAGAAGGACAAAGGAAGAAGGAAAGCTGGAAGATGAAGGAAAAAGTGGAAGAAAATCATAAGGGAACTACAGCTAAAGATAAAATGAAATATAGTATTGGATTGCAAGAACAGAGGGACAGAAGTATGATGAGTTCCAAAAGTCACTTCCTCCAGAGATCTTGTGTCACAGATGCTGCTGCTGCTGCTGAAGAATAGAATTTAGACATCCATCAAACGCCTGCTGTTGTCCTGATGGGAAAAGAAACGGTTCAACATATTGCTCACCTAAACCAAAGTTACCCTGTAAAGACTTAGAAGCTGGGGAAAAATGGGACCCATGAAAGATTCCATTCTCTTGCTCACTCAGTTCTCTGCCTCTCCCCTTTCTTCTCTCTCCTAATATCTATAAATGAAGAAAATATATATAATTATAAACAATACATACACAGTACATATAGCATGTATATATGTATATAATAATAGGTATAAGTAGGTTTAAGAACGTGTGTATACGTGTGTATACCTATGCACATATATATCTTTGTATAAAATGTATGCGTATTCTCCTTAAACCTGACAGAAGGCAAGAAAAATCTTATTTAGAAGCTGGCTGAATTCCAAAGGGACATTGCATGCAGTAATTTTGTGGATGTGCACACATAAACACATTGTACATTCACAGTTCTAATGTTCAAATGTTAAGTATAGATCACTGTTATAATTTGTTGAAGCTGTCTGTCAAAATTGAAAACATTTCCAGAAGGTAAAAAATAATCAAGTAACCTCAAAAGGTTTGGAATTGAAGTTGGATCCATAACCAGTGTAATTAACCAGTTTAGCTATTCAACAACACTTTTTAAATAACTTGGATGTGAAATCAGTTTTCTTCTCTTTTCTCTTTCTAGTGGGAAACAGAAGGACTAGACAGGCTTTGGACAGAATTGCTTGAAAATCCAACAGACCTGAGGTTCTTTCATATTCATTTCAGAAAATCTCTAACCTGGACACAACTAAGAAATATAAGGTTCTTCCTGTTTGTAAAATAGTCCTTGTATATTAATCTGCTGGGCATGGCATGAAAAAACAGAAGTCAAAGCCCATTTCTCTCTTCAACATTACTGCTCTTTGACTCTGTTGAAACAAGTTAAAATCATTAGATTTACGACCAAGATTTTATGTCTGCCTTGACTGACAGTTGGAAGATCTGTTTCTAAACTGGATACAACCCATAAAAAAAATTCTTTCTTATAGCACTTAGTTGTGCAATTGAAGTAATGAATTTTCTTGACTTAGTTTCTGGATTTGTATAGCTGCTAAAACAGTAGATATTAACTTCAGTCTTCTTCTGTTTTAAAATGCCATAAAAATTTTATGAGTTATTAATGAGGATCTAGACTTTTGACCTTTGATACTTGGCTGATGACAAATTTATCAAAGCAGAGCTGTAATGGAGCCAGTTGGAGTCTGTTGAGGTGTAGGAATCTATATTCTGTATCCTTAAGTAAAAGCAATAAAAAGTACTGCTGTTTGTGCCTCTGTCATAAAAACATGTTAAAAAATTTTTCTCTCATGACAAAAACTGATCACTGGTGGAGCTGCTGCCATCGCTCCACTCTAGTTCAAAGAAGGTTCTGTGATGTAACACAAGAAGGTTCAGAGGAGAAACTGCTTCACTCTTTATAATATTCTTTCATTTTTCCCACAAAAACCATGAAAGGTACTTAGCCTAGACCCATAATTTTCCACAAAAACATAAACTATGTTCTGTTTTATGACAAGACTGCTGACAAGAACCTCATGAAGTTTAACAAGGGGAAGTGAAAAGTCCTGCCGGTGGGGAGGAATAACCCCATGCAGAAACTACATGCTGGGTTTGACTGGCTGCACAACGACTTTGAAGAACAAGACCTGGGTTCCAGGTGGCCAGCAAGTTCAACATGACCTGTAACGATATGTCATTGCAGCCAAGCAGGCCAAAAGTGACCCAGGATGCATGAGAAGGAGCAGGTCAAGAGACGTGATCCTTTTTCCCTGGCCTTGATGCTGGTGAGGAAGAGCTAGTGTTATGGGTCCATTTCTGGGCTCTACAGCACAAGAGACACAGGCATGTTGGAGTGAGTCCAGCAAAGCACCACAAGGATGGTAATCAGGAGATACACAAAGAAACACTGAGAGATCTGTGATTGTTTGGCCTGGAGGCAAGGAGGCTCAGGGGGATCTTAGCAATGTTTATAAATACCCTACTGGGCAACCTACTCTACCTGATCCTGCTTTGAGAGGAGGACTTGGAGTAGGCAATTTTCAAATGTCCTTTCCCATAAGAACTATTCTGTGAAGTAGATGATCATCTGTCCAGGAAATACTGATGGAATCCCTCCCTCCATGCCTCTTGTGGTATGACTGTGATATTGAAAATGTAGAAAATATTACAGAACCACAGAATATTCTGAGTTGAAGGGGACCCACAAGGATCGTTGAGTTCAACTCTTAAGTGAATGGCAGTACAGTGTTTGAATCCACAACCTGGGCATAATTAGCACCATGCTCTAACAAACTGGGCTAATCTCAGGGTTCACCCTTCCCTCACTTCTCTTCCCCTCCCAGCTGCAGTGATTAGTGTGTTTACCAGTGGTTTCCAGAGGCTAATGAAAAGCTTAGAATCACAGCAAGAGGGTCACAGCCTTTGATTTATGCCTCAGTAGTATCAGAGGTCAGCTGGCTGGAGATGGAAACTGGCCATGCTCAGAATAAAATCAGTCCCACAAAGTTTGGGGTAACCCTCTCACCAGGCAGGGAGCCACATCAGTCCCAAGTCAGTGCAAGCCTCATAATTGTCTGTATTGCTAGGTGAATAGATGTATAGACGCAGTGGTATAGAAGTACAGATGTGTTCCTCCTACGGATATGCAAAAGTGAATATTATTCTGTACATTAACTTACATGTCTAGAATTTTAAACCCTTTTCTGTTATTGAATAAGGCTGAGCAATTTTAACAGACTATTACAACAGTTTGAGATAAGGTGCCTTCTGACACTCCACTAGTATAGTTTTGTTAGGAAACTATCCAAGGGATTGGAACTGGGATACCTAGAAGTGACTTTTCTCTTGTCCTTATTAGGTAGCTGGAAGGAGATTATAGTATATAGTGTAAATTTAATGTCACCCTGGCAGGAGGTGGCAGGTTAGGAATCCTGTCAGTCACTGATTTACTGCTTAACAGTAGGAAAAGGCTTTAGAACAAACCCTGCAGGTGCATTATAAGCACTTTTTTACTGTCAAGATGTCAGAACACAACACAAGGTAGACACTAAGCTTAAAAATGATTCATAAAAAAAAAAACACCTGGAGATTATCTTATTTTTAACATTTTAAAAGGACATAAAAAGATCATTTTTGTAATATCTTTTTCCTGGTCAGTACACAAATTCACAGAGGGGCAATTTACTCTGAAAAGGCCATTGATGTTATGAAATTGCTCTAATTTCTAATGTTGCATGTCATTTGTTCCTGTTACTTAGAATGATCTGTGGTACATTTTGCAAAGGTACTGGCTCTCCACTCTCACCAAATTGTTAATTTCTACATTCAAAAGGCTGAATTTTGTCCAAGCTGCAGGAAGTATTCAGAATCTGCTAAATATTTTAATGTCGAGAGATGGAGACTTGTAAAGGAGAGTGTTGTTAAAGATTGTGACATTTTACACTAATTTTTCCATCAGTGATTATGGTTCCAGAAAACTGTAATTTAAAGCATTTTAAAATCATAATACCAATCATATGAAATAATAGCACTTCCCTTATAGAAGCAACAATAAAAATAACCTTTGTGAAGAATAAAAAGCTGGTATTAGATGTTGCAAATTGACAATTGCAATGTGACTGTATTAATAGAAAAAAACTATTCAAGACCCCAAAAACTATGTTTAATGTCAAGGTCAAGACTCAAACATAAAACCAACATAAAACAAAGCAGAGTATTATTTTTAGCCATAATAGCACCTTGTCCAGAGTTGACTTAAAGCTGGTGTTCAGACGATCTGAACTGCTTATCTGTTTTCCTTCTTATGGTTTGCGGTTGTTTCATGCATTATTACCTGAAAAGTGCAGCTTAGTTTTGCAGGTACATTGTGTAGCAATTCTTTCAGATGTAAGTGGCTCAGATTAACTGAGAAAATGTTCTGCATATCTGTACCATGGACAGACCAACAGAAACAATTTTCAGAATCTAAAATACTTAGGCTGAACCAAAACCACCATTTAAATTTATGATTTTCCTTGAAAAAAAGGCCTTGAGTTCCACATGGTATAAAACAAGGCCTGTCTCAAGTTTCACAGCAACACATACCAAACAGAGCTTTCCAATGCCAAGAAGAAGGAGGTAGGTGATAGAGGCTGCTCAGAGTCACAGGATCACAGAATATTCTGAGTTGGAAGGGGCCCAAAATGATCATTGAGTCCAACTCAGTGTCCCTGCACAAGACCATCCCCAAGAGTCACACTATGTGCCTGAGAGTATCATCCAAAGGCTTCTTGAACTCTGTCAGACTTGGTGCTGTGACCACTTCCCTGGGGAACCTGTTCCAGTGTCCAGCCACCCTCTGGGGGAAAACCCTTTTCCCAATGTCTAACCTAAACCTCCCTTGACACAGCTTCAGGCCATTCCCTTGAATCCTGTCACTGGTTACCACAGAGAAGAGATCGGTGCCTGCCCTTCTTCTCCTCACAAGGAAGTTGTAGACTACAATGAGGTGTCCCATCAGTCCCCTCATTTCCAGGCTGAACACACCAAGTGACCTCAGAGGCTCTGTAACACTCCAGTCCCAGGAGCTGCTGGCTTACAGGTTCAGCTAGGAGTTTTACTTTAAATTATAGATATAGGGTTCTTTAATACCTTGAGACAGCATCAAGAGAATAAGCCATGGACTTGTTCCCAAGAGGTTTCTTTATTAATTTAGGGGAGAAAATAAAGGAACTTGTCAAAGGTTCAAAAAGGGCACTGCACAAGCTAGACAAAATGTTCCACCAGAATACCAACTCAGTATGTATTATTCCACAACACTTAAGTCAAAATCCAATCCCTCCAGCTCCAAGCCATCCCAAAGCATCAAAAAAAGAGCAAAGAAAGAAAAGCAGAGGGAGCAAAAAGAGAGAAGGAGAAAGACGGAGAGATAGCTACCACTGGAACCTTGTGGAAGACCAACTCTCACACATCCAGGTGTCAGGGCTGCAATATGAGGCAAATACATGCCTTTGGTTTTATCTACTCTGGTCCCTCTGACCAACCCCTCCAGGCAGGGTCTCTGACCCACCAGCCACTCTAGGGTTCCAGGTTAGGGTGAGAGGCAGTGTCCTCACTGTCCCTACCAATCTGAGCCTGGCTTAGGGGCTCCAGGAGGTGTAGTGTGTTATAGTTTTCTTGGGTTATTTGTGACTAACAGCTACTCTGGGGCTTCTCCATGTGGGCTCCAGGGGCCTGCTATGAGGGATACGATGCCACTCTACCTCTGTGAAGTTCGACCCATCCCTTCCTCCTCCACACACACACACACACACACACACACTCCACAAAGTGGTTCTGACTCAATAATCACCGGTCTGCTGCCTAACAGGCTCCTTATACAGCTTCCCCTCAAGGCCCTACACCATCTTCCTTGCCCCCCTTTGGACACTCTCTAATAGTTTAATATCTTTCTTATGTTGCAGTGCCCAAAACTGCACACAATATTCAAGTTGAGGCCACACCAGTGCAGAGCAGAGAAGGACAATCCCCTCCCTTGACCAGCTGGCGATGCTTTGCCTGATGCCCCCCAGACACAGTTGGCCCTCCTGGCTGCCAGGGCACTGCTGACTCACATTCAACTTGCTGTCGACCAGGACCCCAAGGTCCCTTTCCATGGCACTGCTTTCCAGCATCTCATTCCCCCATCTGTATGTACATCCAAGGTTGCCCCATCCCAGGTGCAGAATCTGGCACTTTCCCTTGTTGAACTTCCCATGGTTGATGATTGTCCCTAATTTGTCGAGGTCTCTGCAGGGCCTCCCTGCCTTTGAGGGAGTCAACAGCTCTTTCCAGTTTTATGTCATCTTCATCTATGATACTACTTGCTTAGTATCGCTTCCAGTGCTGCATCCAAGTCATTTATGAAGATGTTGAAGAGCACAGGGCCCAAAATGGAGCCCTGTGGAACCCTACTAATGACAGGTCACCAGTTTGATGTTATCCCATTCACTATTACCCTCTGTGCTTGACCCATGAGCCAATTGCTCACCCACTGCCTACCCACTGCATGTGTTTATCCAGTGTGTGCTGGAGATTTTATCCAGAAGGATCCTGTGAGAGATAGTATTGAAAGCTTTACTGAAATCTAAAAAGAATACATCAACTGGTTTCCCTTGATCAGCTAGGTGGGTTATCTTGTCATAAAAGGAAATCAAGTTGGATAAGCAGGACTTTCCTCTCATGAGGCTGTGCTGTCTGTGACTGATGACAGCGTTGTCTTTCAGGTATTCTTCAATACACCTTCCTTATTTCCAAGAGAAAATTTCTGCTCAGCCAAGTCGGCCTTCTGCCTCACCTGCTTGACTTTGGACACTTGGGAATTTATCTGTAATTTGTAATTTATCTGCAGTTTGTAAACTGCAAATTTATCACAATACAGGTACAATCAAGGTGTTCAGAACTATCTTCTGGAGGTTGAGCTCCTCTCCTATGAAGACAGGCTGCAAGAGCTGGGGTTGCTCAGACTTGAGAAGGATCTGAGGAGACCTTCAAACAGCCTTCTGTTACTTGAAGGTACAAGAATGCTGGAGATGGACTCTTTAAAACAGCATGCAGTGATAGAACGAGGGGAAATGGTTAAAAAAGTGAAAAAGTGTTTGATTAGATATTAGGAAGAAATTCTTGACTTTCAGAGTGGTAAGACATCAGAACAGGTTGCCCAGAGAGGTTGTGGATGCCCCATCCCTGAAAGTGTTCAAGGCCAGGCTGGATGGGACTTGGAGTAAACTGGTGGAGTAGAATATGTCCCTGCCCATGGCAGGGGTGTTGGAGTCAGATGATCTCTTTCAGCTCAAACCCTTCTATGATTATATGAATTCTTAAATCACCTGAAAAAGACTTATCTGTATGTTTTACACATTATGAAAACAAACTTGAATAGTCATAATTTTGTGGCATATTTAATTACTCAATGTTCACCTATTGTCTGACTCTACACAGATTTTTCTCTAGCTATCTGATGTTCTCTAGTGAGTTCAACAATATGGGTTTGTGTAAAGATGTTTTTTTTTTACACCATGAAGATTTGATCTCTAGAACTTTTGATATCTAGTCTTTTCTTACCATTCAGCTACTAATTCACTACAATCAAATTATCTCCTTATTACTCTTTAACGTAGGGTTTTTTTTGTGAGAAAAAGAAATGGAATTTTGTGAGTGTATGACAGTAGACCATTTTACAGTCCTCAATTTTTGTTGATTTTATATATACCACACATGGGGTTTTTCATAAGAATTCTTTGTGGAACCATTGTAAATTTCTTGTAGAAATATATATGCAATTATTCCAGAAACCATGACTTTTTTTTTCTTAATGATAACAGTCATTATATATTGTCTGACTAAAACTAATACATGAAACTGTACATTTGACTCCTACACCATGATGACATTTTTATCCCTCTAGTGAAGATTGAATTTTTTTCATTACCTTTATTTTCAATTTCATTTCAGCCCAAGAAGTAAGAAAGTATTTTTTAGAAACTGTAATTAAGAAAGTATAAGGAGATTATGTGTAAAGAATTTGTTGCACATCATTTCTCTAAATATACTGTTGTAATGTTTTGTAAGCTATTTGTAAAACATTGATAACACTTTACTTATTTTTATGGGCATAAATATATCCTCTTTTTTGTCACATAATTCTCTTTGTAATATATTTCTGTTGTAAGGGCAATTTACTGGCTTTTAAGATAACTATAAAACACCATAACAAGTATTAAATTAAAATAGAACGTTAAAGACATCAGCCATCATATTTCTCTGAAAAAAAGTAGGAAAGTCAACAGCATAACTGAAAACTAATCTGTTCAACCACTTGTATTTACCATTAAGTTAATTATTCAAGTTGATAAGCATATTTGTGAACACTGCTTTCAAATTTTTAATAAAGGAAATTATTTTTTAAGAAGTAGGAGAAAAATAGAGCAGAAAATAGGTATAAAGCATGTAAAGTAGTAAAAGGAGGAAACAGCTCTCTGTCACAACCAATACAAAAAGTTCCAAAGTGCAACTGGAGACTGCACAGGGCTTGTTGAGGCTCAGTGTATCCTCAGGACTTATCTTGTCAAATAGTTGTGTGGAAGCTAAACAGTCCTATTACCTATATATATTTCCCTTTTCTGTTCGTATTAGGATATGTTTTATTCCATAGGATTAGATAGCATTTCCTTAGATTTCTTTTAGTTTCAGATCAGATGCAAGACATATAAAGGAAGAGGAACCAATGAATATGAGTCAAACTCTATGTAGAAAGAAGATGGAATGACACAGACAGGAGATTAGGGATTAGAAAAACTCAAATTCAAAACTATCCACCTCATCCTGCCTGTTTCCATCCTGCCTTAGTTCTCTCGAATCAAGGTATCCCATGGTTGCCCTGTCTCCTCTGTTTACTGGTAGCTGACCAACACAGCTTCAACAACTTTTTCATTAAGCCTTTTTATAGCACTGAGTTTTCTCTCACCATTTTCTGTTTTTTAACATGCAATGAGTGTTCATGGTAAAATGTCCAATAAGCATGTGTTTGCATTGAACAGGAATAATACATATTGCAAATGGGATTTGTCACATCTATTCCATTTGGTTGGGAAAGGATTGTGTAATTTATCCAGGAGAAGCAAGAATAAAGCATCAGTTCTATGGAAGGCAGAAAAGGCTTTGGAACAGGGAAGGGGAGAAGGACTGGCAGTGAGAACAAGACTGAAGATTTCATTTGACTTACCACAAAACAAAACTTATGATTATTACCTATGATATGAGGTAATTCCTTCCTTCCTTCCTCCTTCTCTCAGCTAGAGAAAATCAGCCTAACCTGACCAGACTACTACGTATATGAGCTTAACAGGGAAATACTTCTTGATGCAAATAAGTTTATCATTATTCCTCATAAACACTATGGGACCCACTAATTTTCAGGATCATCTTGTAGGTATTTAGACAAAGAAAAGAGGGAAAAGTAACTGTCTTGCAGAGACACATAAGTATGTGGCTGATTGCAGCCACTTACAAGCCTCCATCTGTCTTTACAAGAGTTATCTATCTGTAGAATAGTGTCCTGGCCAGTCCAGGCATATTTCTCTTTGACAGTTAAATAATTCAGGGTGGGTTGCAATTATAGATGTCAGTCGAATGAAATCACAGGTTAGCAAATGCCAGGAAGTCTTTCTTTATCTATGGGGAAGCAGGATGCTAAGGAAAATAGTCCTTCCTAAAACACACAGTACATCTTTTGCACAGCTAAGCTGGAAGTCATTCCTGGAGTAGTGCTTTATTAACACAGGGGCAACTTCTCTATTTTACCTGATCTGAAAATCTGATTTATAAGTATTTTGCTGTATTGCAGTTACTTTCCCAAATTAGGACACTTAGGAAGGATTAAAGGCTATTGCAGCAGATTCAGATTTAACAAAAAAAAAAAAAAAAGATGTTGATCTAGATTTGTGACAACAGACAAATGCCAGGAGAGAAGGACAGCTCTATTCCTTGGGGAGTGTGAGGACCACAAGGAAATTGTAAAATAAAAAAGTGTTGTGTGGTGATTGGTAATCTCAGCTAACAACTTTTGTAGCTATTCCTGGTGTTGTAATCCTTGAAGCAATTACTGTTTTACATATTTCAACACGTTGTACTGAATTTTAGGGAAAAAAGTTCACAAATATTTTGCCTTGCCAATATCTTTACTTGAAGATGTTTAGCTGGGAGAGAAAGATCATTTAAAAACATGTTGTTCTAGGCTCATTAAGTCTTTTAAAGCCAAACAAGGAGAAAATAAAACCTCAGAGACCATTAGTGCTTTGGGGCCTACTTAACAGCATGTTTCATAATGAAATGCTAAATCGGTATCATTTTTTTTAATCTGCCTTACTTTGTGGGCCTTTTTTTCACCTCTCTTGAATTTTTTCTGTCATACCAATAAATTAGTTATTTTTAAGAAAAACTAGCACAGAGGAGCATAATGATTGAGCATAGAGCTCAACTAAGGGTGCTGAATGACTTGTGAGGCAAATTTATTTATAGATATGCTTTACCAAGTGCTTAAAATCCAGAATAAAGTAGCATTTTAAATATTTGAAATAGGGTTTGAGAGGTATGTAGGAAATATGAACACCCACTTGTACAAAAAGGGATTGCTGTTGATTATACTCTTAACATGCCAATCTCTTATGCAAATCTGCAAATATCATTTTGGCACTCTGCAATATTGAAATCATACATTTCCATTCTTCTGATATTTTTAAAACTGTAAATGAACATTTTTTTTTGGGGAAAAAAAGTTACAACAATATGATAGCAATTACATGCATTGGTCCAATGGTTCTTTGAGCTTCTGAAGGTTCCTTTTAGGTATTATCTTTTTGTTTTCACTTGGTTTCTAGTAAAGATTATCTGGTTATGAAAAGGTAGACTGAATTAAATGTTGGTGAAAGACTATGACAGTCATGAAAGGGGACTCAAATGAAATGTTTCAGAAAATGTTAGTGATCTGTGATCTTCTAAATCAACAATGCTCTTCCCGAATATTGCTGTTGGCACACTTTCTAGAAAGCTTTTCTGTTATAACAAGATAGTGTGATCTAGATATTTTCCAAATTTGTTATTCCTCTCTCTCAGAGAACTGTTGCTTCCCTCAAGATACCAGTTTCTGGCAGTATTGACTGATTTCAGATCTCAGTGGGAGCTCTGAGGCAGGAGTGGCTACCTTTCAGTGTACTAAAGTACTTCTTTGAGGGGTCTTCCTCTGATAAAATTTTCTAGGTGGATTTTTCCTCCCTCACCTCTATTTACAGTAAAGATATGGTCAACTTTAGGAGAAAAAATAGTTGTGGGTGTAGGCAGGTAGCATACTTGTACCTACTGCTGAGAACTGAACAGTGGTCAGACTCCAGGACATGACATGTAGGCAGCGACCTGCAAGATGAGGTAAGAACTATACATGAATACAGATAATTTCAGGGAAGAGCCCTGGAACACCCATGCTCCCACCCCTACTGCCACATAAAAGGAGTAGCAGTGGTAATAAGAATCATCAGTTAAATACAGTGACTACGAGATAACTACCAAGATTAAACCAAGGGATACGTTGGATTTCATCAACTATGTCTCAAATGAATTTTTTTTAATAGACACATTTAGAATGACAAAAAATTGTGTCATGTGGTGGGCTAGAGATTAAATTCCCCTTATGAAAAGATAAGTTCCTGTCTACAAAAAATACCTGTTGCTGATAAGTAAACATCAGTATGTGTGGATTTGGCAATTGTTATAAGAGAGGCTTTCTCCAGAAAGCAGAAACTACAGATGGTCCAAGTCTGTTCTCTGCACATCCTCTGTGAGTATGGCTCTGCTGTGAACAATCAGCCACAAACATTTATATCAGCCTTGAGTCTCAGAGAAATAAATAAATTAGTAAGAAATATGCAGAACTCTGCTTATCAAGATAATGTCAAAGTAGTCAGAATACTTTCAGTGTAGTAAACAGAATTTTTCAGTGGATTTATAAAACCACAAGATGCTACAAATGCCAGGATATTAAAACCAGCTTTGGCAAATGTGAGTGGAAAAAAGCTGCACCTGTAGATATAAAAGTACCCTGTAGATATGAGCACACCTGAAAAGACTCTTTACTCTGGCTATTAGATTTATCAAGCTCTCTAACTAATTAAAGTTCAAGAGAGGAAGACTGAATGTGAAGAACGTGTTAACAGCAGCCAGTTCGTAGAAGGTGGCCGGATAAACATTCCTGCTTATTCTCAAAGGAGAATTTTCTACCTATTGTATCAGAGTGAAGTGTGACAGAACGTTTGTGACTATACTATAAAGCAGCATGCTGTAAGTCCCAAAACACCATGCTATTCTTCTGCACAATGAATCCTCATAGTATGAGCAATACTCTTTCTTCTCAGGATTTGAAATTGCAAATATGTTATGTTGGTATATGTCTCAGTCATCCCATTAAGGCTATTGAATAAAATAGAAATTACTACTGTGGTATTTGAATGGCTGAATTTATTTTTCTCATTCCTTTTAATTTTCACACATAGTTTTCATCTCCAATCATTTTTGAGCATAGTAACTAGTGATCTGTTCATTCATCCCTACACCTCAAGAAGATAACAGCAAGGCTAACCAAAGAATTTCTCTAAGCTTTGTAGTACTCAGATTCTGTAGCTTCTGATATCGAGATTTCTCTGAGCAACTGCTTGCAGAAGGGCAGCTTTTGTTCTTTTGGTGAGGCACATCATCTTATAATGGAAGCAGTAACCAAAATATTTGGTTATGCACTTCATATACATGGTAAAATAGAAACAGAGGTTAGGGAAAAAAGGTCTTCCTGGAGTTTTGTCTTCCTCAGCTTCAACAATCCCAACGCTCTCAGCCTCTCCTCAGAGAAGAGGCACTCCAGCCCTCTGATCATCTTTGTGGACCTTCTCTGCACCCAGTCCAACAGGTCCATGTCATTTCTGAACTGAGGAGTCCTGAACTGAGAATTAAAGGTATTTGATAGGACCACAAGCTAAGCAGAGACAAAAGGGAACACTTTGACCAGTATAAACACTTCTGTTACAGAGACCTAAGTGCAACCTCTTGTGCCCTTTGTCTTAGGTGCTGAGTGCCCTCATGGGAACTTCAAGTAGAGATCAAAAATGGCAATGCTTTAGATTACCCTGAATCATTTAGCTGTGGGAAGAAGGAAATTTTCTTTCACATACTAATTTCCTTTCCCAATAGTAATTGCTACAGCTAGCTGCAGCATTTATTTTGTTGCTGATCATTAATGATTATTTTCAAGGCTAGAAATTTATATTCTTATCTCTAATCCTTGGCAGTCAAGCCTCTGTTGAATCTGAAACTTCTTTTCCATCAGTGTGTTTGTTATTTGCATTCATTTGCTGGAAGTAGAGCACTGAAAGCTTGAGAGAACCCACAAGCATAATTTCCTAACCTTCTATGCCTAAAGATTGGGAAGAATACTGCATTTGAAAGAAGGGAAAATTAGGGCAGTAAAATGAACAATGATTAAAAAAAAAGGCTTTGAAAATATTGCTTTGGCAATTGGAAAATAATTTGTTGATTAGAGAAAGAAAAAGAAATGTCTCAGAGAAAAGAAAAATAAAGGGTTTTTTCCTACACTTGAAAATATCATTAGGCTCATCAAATTCCTTTTTTTTTCTATCTCTGCTTACTTTCCATGTTAATTAATAAAATTAATAAGTGTAATTCTTAACCAAGCCATTGTAATATGGAATTATGAGGTCTAGATCATGAAATAAACTTCATTTGTGTCAAAGGGGAAAGCATTGTCAGATACCAGTGCTACAGTGTCTGGCTGTTTACTATGCATGTTTGTGCATGTTATATATAAAACAACTTACCATTATGAGTTGTTACTTGTTACTGAAATTTGGTTTCTCCGTTACAAAGTACAGGATATGAGATCTTTACACCTTCTCTGGTTCCTTTATAACGTATAAACGGACCAGCGCTAGCACAGACCTCACGTTTTCTGTTTGCGGGAGAGTAAACTTAATGAAAGCATGGTGATGACCAGCTCAGGGCTGAATTCAATAGAACATATAGGGAAAGGAGAGAGAAATTATTAAAGCAACAAGATAAGAGATGTAAAGGTGGATGTACATCTAAATCAGTCAGCCTTTCAGGGGTGACTAAACTAGATGTCTGTCAATCTCCTGGAGCAGCCAGTAAAACAGAGGTACCAAAATGGCATCCTAGACCCTTGTTTAAGGAGGTGCCCGCACTCACAAAGATCTTTCAGGATCTTTGATCTGAAAATGATAAAGAATTATAGTTTTGTTGTCTTAGAAAGGCACTTTCTTTCAGGCAGTGACAATCTCCCCCCGACTCCAACCTTTTGTTTCGTTTTGAAGCTGGACAAGGTAGGCCTGTCTATCTAGTGGGACCAAATATACTCACATTTATGGATAGAAGGATTATATGATTAACATTAAAATGTATACATCTGTTATATTTATATCTACCTTTGATTATGTATGTTGCAATTCTAAAACATACATTGCATACATAAGTGAATATGTAATATAAACTTCCATAAAAATATAGATATTTATTTATTCTTCAACCCATATATCACAGTTTGCATTGACATGGAAAAGAACTGCACGTGGATGTTTCTCAGAAAATCAGATGTATGTATCATCCTTTTTAGAGATTTTCTGCTGAAACAGCTTCACGTTGGGTTCCTGAATTAAAAATATATAGTGACTGTTAAAATAAAGGCACTGTATATGTTGGGTATGTATTTCACATGTTCAGCCTTTTACATTCATGTCTGTGAGTGAATAAATATATCTATCAATATATCTATGCACCTATATATTTCTGTCCCTCTACATTCAAAGCATCATAGATTAGTGTAAAGGTGATATGCCAACTAGTACTCTTAAAAAAGTTTTCAGTAGAAATATTTCTACTGCATATGTGTATTTATATATATCTGTGTATTTTCTGTATAAACACGTATTAACACTCATACATACATATTCCTACATATTCATTCTTTTTTAGTTGTCTATGTATGACTGCCTGGAAATATATTACACAAAAAAGCATCCCAAACTTAATTTTTAATTTCATTTTTTTTCTGTTATTTTATTTTTCCCTCCCTTTCACCCCACTCTTTTTTTTCAAAGACAGGAAAGATTTTTTTTTTTTTTTCCCCCCCTTTCCCCCCCCTCTTTTTTTTCAAAGACAGGAAAGATTTTTTTTTTTTTTTCCCCCCCTTTCCCCCCCCTCTTTTTTTTCAAAGACAGGAAAGATTTTTTTTTTTTTTTATTGAACAGGCACAGTATCCTTGTATAGCTGAAAAATATGCTTTAGAGTGCTTTTGTAAAGCCCAGTTTTCTCTCATCTTCTTTTAATCTTCCTTCTTTTGTCAGCGTAGCTCATGCTTAAACCTCAGATCACATTTATTCAAAATAAGATCAGAATGAACAGATTATTCTGAAAATTACCTTGCACTTTCAGCTGGTCCAATTTACCCCACATTTTAAAAACTGTAAAAGTTTTTTTTCAGGTCAGATGATGCAACTGAGAGTTCACACTTGCAATCCAGTTTTACTCTATATAAGTCAATTAAATACTTTATAGTCAGATATTCTGGTTTAGGTGTTTTTGTTGTTGTTGTTGTGGGATTTTTTGTCTTTTTTTTTGTGTGTATGTGTTTTGGTGTTTTTTTTTTTTTTTCTGTTTGTTTGTTTTTGGTTTTTTTTTTTTTCCCATAAAATTGCTGCAAACACGTGATGTCAAATGGTTCCAAACATCAGTAGTTTGCCAAAATAGAATATGCTTCAGTTTTGCTTAGGGTCAGTTTTCAGAGCCTATTTTCGTTTAAAGCTATTTATATTGTATTCTCTGTATTCATTCACATGTTTCAGTGATCCTTGATATAAGTTAGTTGTTGTTTGCTAATCTTCTGTGTGAAGCCATTTAATGTTGGAAGCATTTCTAGTTAATTTTTTTCTATCCACTGAGTTTAGCAAAAAATGTGAGTTTGTGACAGTTTTCTATAATAACTCCTTATCTAGCAGACTATGCAACATAAAATTTTCTTGTAAAGTTTTTGGTTAAGATATTTTGAGATTCACAGGCATTAGAAAAAAATTATGTTCTTCAATTATATCTTCTCTCAAAATAGTAGTTCATACAGTTACGTTTAATTGTCTGCTTATAAAGATATTTTTTGTTTCTTTGTTTTAATTGGGCTTTGCTTTCAGTAGTTAGTAATGGTGCTGAGATTCCACAGCAAACAACAGTTTTTTTTAATTTATGTTCCTGTGTTGTAACAGCTTAGGGCCAAAGATTAAAACTGGTACCACCTTGACTACATTCCTGCTTCTCTGGGATCTTGTTATAACTTCAGTTTTAAAATGATTTTTTTTTGTACAATAATGTTGTATTGTTCACAGCTCTTCTACAAGAGGAAAAGAGCTAAAACTCACTGAAACATTTTGCCACTTAAGTGGAAAACACAAACTGAGATTAGTATATGTGAGGACAAAAGGCAATTGCTATGCAGATAACTGTGCAGGTTGGGCTTTGCCTGTTGCTCAGGTGTCCACACCATACTTCAGAATACCACTCCTAAGCTGAGTAAACCTAAGGTGCTGCAAATGGGGATGTCCCTTTTTCAAGTGGTGGCATTAAAGTGATTTGGTTTATTATTAGTATATTTTTTAATACATAAAATTCTTTCACAATGCTGGTGTAATCAGCAAAACCTTAAAAGCATGATTCAGATTTTGGGCAAAATTTTGCCTGTTGCTGTCACAAAGTGACTTCTTAAGGTCTGGTATAGAAAGGTTTTTTTGAATTGATTTTTTTTTTTTTTTTTCATTGAGACAGGAAGGGACAGATCATAGAATCACAGAATCATAGAATTAACTGGGTTGGAAGAGACCTCCGAGATCATCAAGTCCAACCCTTGATCCAACCCCACTGTGATTACTATATCATGGCACTCAGTGCCACATTCAGCCTCACCTTAAAAACCTCCAGGGACGATGAATCCACCACTTAGCTGGGCAGGCCATTCCAATGCCTGGTCATTCTCTCTGTAAAGAACTTCTTTCTAATATCCAACCTATAGCTCTGCAACTGATTTAAAATATAATTTTATTTTTTACATAAATATGCTCACTCTACATTCACAAAGTATTCATGAAGGAATAATTTGCTACACATCAAAGTTACAGAAAACCTTTGACATCTTTTGGATCACTGGTAATGCAAAGAATTCTGTGGCAGTTCATTTTTTGTGTTTCTTGTATCCTCTCCTTGAAGACAGTGGATTGCTACTGATGATGTTCCAAACTATGTCTTTTCCACACAAGAAAGGGACCCAAAAAAAGCCTGGCCTCTGGAAAAAAAAAAAAAAAAAAGATCATAGAAGTAACACTGTGTAGTATGAGGATCTGTATCAGCTTGAAGGGCTAGTAATCACAATTAATGGTCTACAATGGGAGAATAATTTATCTGGCAGGCAGTCATCTGATTGGCTTTCTATATATTCCAATCTCTGTGATATTTGATGTCCTTGTGGCCTTAAGATTTCTGTGAAACTTGTTTTGTGGCTTCAGGAGGGCTGGAAAACAGGAAAGATAATGGAAGAATCCACATGCAGAAGTGGATTAACATGAATGGCTGTTATTGCAGTATTATTGTAATTCTGTATTAGTAATATTTACCAGTTCTAAAAACCAGGCCTCACATTGTTAAGCAACCTAGAAAATAAGAAAAGCGGGATCTATAAGTAACTGTGAAAGGTATTATTTAAGTGTTTTTTTCTGGAAACTGGTCACCATGGAAAATTAACGGACAGAGTAAATTTCAGGCATCACAATCAAATTTATTCTGTTTTCTCCTCATGAAACTATGTGCTCTTTGCCTGAAATTCCCCATAATATTCTAAAAAATATTTTCAGCAGTAAGAAAAATTCCTACAAATAAATAAAGTTCAATTAAAAAATGGATCACTAAATTTTCTAACTCATATGTCACAGGTCCCTAAAGTTCATCCATCTGCAATTAAATTGAAAACTGGAAGTTCTATCTGACTACAGCATAACCCATCATTTCAAGCCATGAATTCCTGAAGGGCATTTTATATTGGGCTGTTTTGATTATTCTGTATAAATGCTGCCATCAGTATCTCTAATATTAAAACATTTATTAAAATGTCATTTATCATTCAGCTCAACATTTTTTTTAAGGCACTTGGATATTTTCTCTAGTGCATTTGATTTAAAGATGTTCATTCCTATGAGCCATTAGCATAATTCTTGGTTACTAATGGGCTGGAAACTCTACTTCATCATCTTATACTTTACGAGAATATCAACCAGCATCTCCTCAAGTACATGTTAGGAACATTTGTTAGAATCTTCTTGTCCCTGCATAATTTTAAAGTTTTTTTTAAAATGATGCAGGGACATATGCAGACATTTTTAAAATTATTTTAAAGGTTTTTTAAAATTAATATTTCATTTTATAACTATTTTTTTAATTATAATCTATGTGGTTTTCTGTTTTTAGTAGTCTTTAAATATCTGTGGGTTTACTGACACCTGCAACAATTATCTGGAGTGTTTTAGTTTTAACTTCATATATCTATTCCTTATATTTCATAATATTGTAGTAATTTCATAATAAAATAAATCGACTAACTCTTTAAGTGGAGAAAAATCTGCTTTCTACATGAATCATAATAGTTTTACAAATGTTGTGTCTTTATTTAATTATGGAACTGTAGTTTTGAAAGTTTCTACCCAGATCTTTATAAAGATGTCCTTGTTTTCAATCAAACTTTTTAGTTTCTTCTTTGTTCTTGTTTCTTCTGAACAGTAATAACTTCTCCACAGCCCTGGGAAATTATTCTCTTTAAACCACCACAAATATTATGGTTGAGGGCTTCCTCTGTCCAACTGTATATACTTCACCAAAATACCAGTTTTGAAAGCCATGATTCAACTAATTTTTACTAACAACGTGAAATCCCAAGTACACTTACTACCATGTGTGTACGAAGTGTACAACAAATTTTATTTCAAAAAAATCATCATCTATAATTTTTAGCTACTCTGATGTTGTATTACTAGCCTGTGTAGCCCTTTCACAATATTTGTTATGTAATTCCCCAATAATAGCTTGTTTCCTGCATCCAAGACTGCTGCTCCAGATACAACATTTGCAATTCTCTCTTTTGCTCTCTTGATTTATAACAAGCATTGACTAAATACCCTCCTAAATATTGTGGTCCTTTTGCCCCTTTTATCATTATGTCATTCTTAAAAAATGCTATAGAAGATGTTGATCTTCTAACTATATAACATATTCCACCAATTTTCAGTTATGGCAGTTACGGCAATTTCCTTGTCACTAATTGAGGTTTCTAATACTTACA
The DNA here is from genome assembly GCA_013399855.1 of Oxyruncus cristatus. Lineage (NCBI taxonomy): Eukaryota > Metazoa > Chordata > Aves > Passeriformes > Cotingidae > Oxyruncus > Oxyruncus cristatus. The sequence continues at coordinate 733,753 of VXAY01007073.1, forward strand.
TTTTTCTTTGGGTCTAAGCACAAATGAAATTTTCAACTAGGGTTAATTTTGTAACTTCCCTTCTCTCACTGTCTCTATTATTGCAGCTAACTACCAGCTATGATATTGACTCTTGTAAGTCAAACCATTTCATTTATGTGGTCTTCTATTCTGGAACCTAAGCCCACTTGCGACAAAATCAAGACCTTAAGCTTCCCAGCATTAACACAATAGGGTGAAAGGACAGACAGGTCCTTTAGAGTGTAATTTGTCCCAACCTAGATATGATATATAAGCCAGGAAGATAAATCACATTTTAGAAATGTCTGTATTTTTCCTGGATGGAAAGATACTGCAAATCATAAAGCATATATTTCTCATCTTCTTTTTAAATGATTAAATTTGGACATCTTGAATCTCATATTTGAAGATGAACTTTGCTCTTTCTCTCATTTTACTCCTGCGAATTTTGCCTGAACAACGAAGGTATCAAAATTTATGAACTACTGAGGCTTTGCAAATTGGGGTTTGGGTCTTCAGAATATAACCATTTTTCAATTCTTATTTTCAAGGATGATTTTTGTTTGTTTGAAATGGACATAAATTTCCAGGACAGCAGACTATCTTTCCTCAGCAGACTTAATTTTAACTGAGAAAAAATATATGATCTAATCTTTATGATTTTTCATAATAGTATTCTTTAATAGCCAACGATATTCATAATCAAACAACAGATATTATGAAAATCTATTTATTTGTTCTGTAATTCTTAGAACAAGTATTTGCATAAATTTTGTGTTACAAATACAGTTCCAATTTAGGCAAGGAAAGAAACATAGAAAACACTGGAATTATGCTAACAAAACCCGTTTGACAGTTTTCTGAAGAACAGGAATGAAAAGTTAAGTTTAGAGGTAGAATACATATCTCCTGGAAATTGCATCTCAGAAGGGGCTTATTTTTAACAGCTTTTCCCTACAATTTTCAGTTTCCAACATGGGATATGGGTATGCTCCTGCACTCAGAGTATCATGCTCTCATAAGAATCAGTATGTTCAGTTTTAGAGTATTGGTTGTATAACTGAATAAATAAGTGTTTTCTAACTTATATTATTCATAATATATGCATTTTAACCCATTGATTACTGTCGGCTTCATCCAAGTTACTATGTCCAGTATGAGTCTATAGAATTGAAAACTCTATCAAGCTTAAAACATGTATTGAGACTAAAAGGTTAAAAGTTTCATGTCAAATCCAAGGAAGTCATCAAGAAATCCTGCTGGGAATTCGACACGAAGTGCTAATGAATCCAGCAGCAATTGTCACAGTATCTGGCACTTATAGTTTGGGTATATTGTATTTCTATGCCATTCTTTAGAGTATCAACTCACCCAGCTTCACAAAGGCACTTTTATATATACAACACCATGTGATATGCTTATTTTCGGTCAGTAATGCTACATTCAGCAGTACCCAAAACTGCAGTCTCTTTTCCTGCTCATTGTTCATGCCTGTAGCTACTCCTTATGTTCATCTGAAGAACAACTTTCGTGAGTGTGCACTAGACTGAGGAACTGATCCTGCTGGAAAAAGTTTTTTCTTTTGCTGGGTTCATTTTTAAATGCATCAGTTACACATTTTGATTCACCGAGAGTCTTCACAAATATTTAAGTCAAGTATTGAGACAGCAATGAGTATTAGTGTGGGGCAGGAAATGTATTATGAATTACTGAAATTGGTTTCAGCAGTGTTATTATGGAATACTTGATATGGCCAGAGTGGATTATTAGGCCTATCAAAAAGCAAACAGGATGTTAATTATAGAGAAAAAGGGAGTTCAAGACAGATGCCAGAAGAAGGAATGGGGAAAGAAAAGGAAAAGAAATTCACAAATCGTTGAATTAAAAATCTAGACGTGACCCAACAATGTGGTTTGCATCCCAGTAAACCAACCATATCATGGACTGCTTTATAAGAAGGATGGCCATCAGGTCGAGGGAGGTGATTCTATCCCTCTGTTCTGGTGAGGTCCCATCTGTGGCCTAGCTCTGGAGTCCTCAACAGAGGAAAATTACTGGACACATTAGAGGGGGTCCAGAGAAGGGCTAGAGCACCTCTCATTTGAGAAAAGGCTAAGAGAGTTGGGGTTGTTCATCCTGGAGAAGAGAGGCATCTAAGGCGACCTTATAGCATCTTCCAGTACCAAAAGGGAGCCCATGAGAAAGATGGGAACAAACTTTTAGTAGGGCCTGTTAAGATAGAACAAGGGTTAATGGTTTTAAACTAAGGTAGGGTAGATTCAGACTAGATAAAAGGAAGAAATTCTTTACAGTGAGGGTGGTGAAACACTGGAACGGGTTGCCCAGAGAGCTGGCAGTTGCCCAACCCCTGGACATGTTCAAGGACAGGTTGGACAGGGCTTGAGAAACCTGATCTGGTGGAATATGTCTCTGCTTATTGCAGAGGTTTGGACTAGATGACCTCTAAAGGTCCCCACGAATGCAAACTGGGATTCTATGATTCTGAGATTCTCAGTCAGTGATGCTTAAATAATGTTTTGCACAGCTGAAATATTTCTGCATGATTTTCTGCCCTCCTTCCTCTTCCCAAAATTTGTAGATGGAAAAAATCATGAAGGTACATGTTTGAAGTTCCCTGGATAAAAGATATTTGGTTCCTACATTCCTGTGTCCAAACTCAAACTACAAAACAGTATACAGGTGAGGAGTGGTAACCCTGTCCCTCACTTCCCAGACCAGAAAAATAAAATAAAACTTTTTTTAAAAAAATCCTTTTTCTTGAGCATCACTACAAAATGTATGATTTCAGAAAGAGCTTACGCCTAAAATTTATAAACAAACAAACAAAAAACCCAAAACACAAAATCCTAATGATTTTGAAGGCAGAAATGTTTGAAACCTGCTTCATTGCTAAAGTGTTTGTTTTGAACAGTACTCTGTGCATGTGTACATACGCATTTGTGTATAGGAGACAAACATTTCCCTATGTGTTAGCAAGTAAAGTATTGTTAAAGCTTTTGTGCTTCATAACTCAGTGTTAAGAGTACACAATTTACACGAGACACTCATTTTATCCCTGGTCTTTGCATTTCATTGCCTGAGGCTTCAATGAATGCAAAACCAAGAAAACTGCTGAACGGCCTGTGGCTGTAATCATGTCTGTTTTTATAAGCAGAGTAAGACTGGGGCTGTTCAGGGCTGGCTGGAAGAACTTGAGGGAAAAAAGGGGTAATAGAGCATGTTCATTTATTGTACCTAAAGCTGCCAACACTATTTAATTTTGTAGATATTTCTGCCATATCTCACATTTATCACTTTAGAATTATAATTTTTATAAAATTAAAGGCAAACAATATCCAGGTAAGAATAATTTGTAGGATTTATTAATGTAAAATCCATGGCAAGATAAACATTGCTTTATTTGTTTCATATGACTCATGTAATATTTTACTTAGTGATTGAAAAACATATGAAGCAGTATTAAATGTGTGTTTGAGATTCAACTTAATTCTTAGTGCAAGTTTCAGTCGTGCTAATTTATGTACAACTACAGTTTCTAACCTTTCTATTGACTTTCGTTAGTAAGATGCATTATCCATTTCACATAAAAGGAAATAAAATTTGAGATAAGTCACTTCAAATGGTTATTTTGCTAGGAGTAGTAGATAGGCATGAAATGCCTTGGAAACCTTTTTTTCAAGATCAAAAGAAATGTAGTCCTCCAGCTCTATGACCTTTCAGATGCATGCGTGGCAGAGGCTTGTGAAGGCAAGTGCCTGGGACCCAGCTTGTGAAATGGTATGTGCATTTGCATGCTCACTGGCACAGACTCATTAGTATGTCCTGAACACTGCTCAAGATATCCGAGGCAGCATAAAAACCTGCAGAAGGCTGCATATTTTTGATTTTTTTTTTCCCCAGACTGGGCACCACAGTATTTTGAATAATAACAGGATTACAGCACTAATTAGGACTGGGAAGACATGAACGAAGCTAATGCCTGTCTATCTGGTTACAGAAATGTGGTACCTATCAGGAACAGATGTTATAGTAGGGCTTGTTGTGGTAGGACAAGCTGTAATGGTTTTAAACTAAAGGATATTCAGACTAGATAGAAGGAAGAAATTTTCTACAGAGGGGGTAGTAAAACGATGGAACAGGTTGCCCACAGAGGTGCCAGATGACACATTTGCTAAAAAATCCCAAATCCCTAGAAACATTAGAGGTCATGTTGGACCAGCTTCTAAGCAACCTGATCTAATTGAAAATGTCCCTGTTTATTGCAGGAGGGCTGGACCAGATGACTCTTTAAAGGTCCCCTCCCACCCAAACTATTCTATGGTTGTATCAGGAAATAAATGAGCTCTCACCCAAGTGTGCCAGGACTGGTTTCTCTGGTCAGACACCTGGACACACTGGACAGCACATGTCTCCAGCCTTTCTGAGGTAAGCATGCTGGAATTAGAAGGGGTATGTGGTACGCAATACACTGTACAGAATGAATGATGTTGCTGTTTTCATGAAGCAGGGTAATTCTATGACATTGTGTACCCTTGTTTTACTTGCTAAATAGAACTGCATGTTAAACAGCTTGGTATAATGCTGTAATGACAGACCCTATGATATTGAACTTCTGCATAACAGCAAGCTGTGTCTTAACTCCACATTATTTAAATTTCACAGTTCAAATATATGTTACTTTCATACACTTGGTATTTGTGCATTCAATTGGTAAAGGATTGCCTTGGGACAATACGGCACCTTTACACTACCATATTGGCAGTTATCATCTGCTCTCACATTAATGATTGATTTCTTTTAAAGATTTCTTGAGTCCTGTTGCTTGAAAGTGTCTCATTTTAAGGTGTCTCCTACTGGTGTCCGCTGGAGTTACATGATGTGCTGATTAACTTAGAAGCTTTGAGGAAAACAGGATAATTTTTGGGGAAAATATTCAGAATTTTATCTGAAGTAATAAAGCTGCAAAGCAACTGCCCAGATAGACTAATCTGAAACTTCCAAGACATTAAAAAGGAAATAGTAATTTTCATTTAAACTACAGTTTTGCAAAGCAATGGTAATGTTACTATTTAATGTTAATGTAAATCGCAGTCACAGGATACATTCAAAGTCAGTGGCAAAGCTGGCTATAGGTTCCTCAGTACCCCTTTGAAACCCATCTTAGCTCGGTGGTTGGGGAAATTGTGTGGGTATCCAGCTGTCTGATGTGAAACACTTGCAACAAAAAGTTGCTGGTCAGCACTCTGGGCAGACTTGGCAAAACCTCAATCTAACAAGCTTTGTGACCTTTCTGTGCCTGGGCATATTGAAATACATACTCAAATGTGACAAAAACATCCCACTATACATGGGTAGTAGGAGAACAAGCATAGCCTGAGTCTGTAGCCTAGAGGATAGATCATTCAACTGAAAATGTCCTTTCTAGATCGTGTTTCAGAGTGCTAGGAGTTCTGCTTTTGGCATCTGATGTGGAAGTACTTATATCACATTTTGTATTTGAATTTTTTAGCTATCAAACTGGTTGAATATCTTTTAAAATAAGAGCCAAAACTGAATTCAAGAGTTTAAAGGATACTCGAAAGACATCATTTCACAGCATGCACAGGAAAGTCTCTTGTTTTCTTGGGGCGTTTTTGGGCTTGTGGGTTGAGTATTTTTGCTTTTGGGGAGTTCATTGGGTTTGGTTTTGTTGGTGTTTTTTTTTTTTCCTACAGAACTGTGAGAGGATTTTTACATTTTCGCTTTGACTTTTTTTGTCGAGTCTCGTGCTACTCATCCACTCAGAACAAGTAGTATAGGGGTTTATTGAAAAATAAAACCTGCAGACAGTGAGCACCACATTCTATTGCCCTAGTCCCTTAGTATGCTACCCAGTTAAACTTTCTTTATGGAGATCAACCAAAGCAGCAAGAAACAACAACTGTTATAACTACAGCCTGTTTCAGATTGCATGGGATCACTTATTTTTTGGTTATGTGAAGAGAATGTGTGAAATGACATCCAGTTAGCATCAGAAATGTCTCTCCCTGCCACAAATTACCAATTTACAGTCTAAGAAGCTCCTTTACACTTCAATATGAGACAGAAATCTTTGTTTCAACTTTTAGGAATTACTGATCTTTGTTTGAAAACATTAAAAAAAATAATAAAATCCACAACCTGAAAGATATCCCCAAAAAAAGCAACAAGGAAGTACTTTAATATGTGATGTCTTCACTGATTGTTAAAAACAGTGGGTATATCAGGGCCTAAACCTCCTATTATCATGGCTACTGCTGAAGTATTCATTCCCTTAGTTTTTACATATATCCTTTTTTATTGAAATAAAATCAAAATTTTATACTTGCATCAAGAGATTGTTTCAGTTGGAAACACAGTATAAAAAATAAGTAATTTACTTTCACAATATCTTTATCAGATAGGCAGATATGCAGCACTACTACTTAGTAGATGAAAAATATGGTCTGAGATACTAACATCAACTCATACAAAATTTTGCTGCAATCTGGATATAAACTCTGAATCTCAAACACAAACTTGTACTCATAAATCTCAGATCATACCTGTGGATTGGGTTTTTGATGCTTTATTGTTTTTTTCCTATTTATAAATGCTCCCATATTTCAAGGGTCTGTAGAGTGCATGATTTGAACACACGTAAAATACACTTTTGAATGTGTAATACAAACATACACATTTAGTAGCACATGTTGGTGACTAGAAACAGAGTGATTTATACTCCTACTGCTTCAAGAATACTGTGATAACATGTTGCATATAATGTTGTACTTAGGTGAAATTAAAGCTCACATCTATAGCGATAAATCAAATAGTGCCCAGCAATTTTCAGAAGCGCCAGGACAAGATTGTTTGTATTAAAAAAAAAAAAAAAAATGTCCCTAATCCTTTGCCTATGACATTTAGCAAACTCTTGGACAATTTTTAATCACAGTTCAAGATATAAAATAAAAAGATGTAAAATAAAACTATGCAGTTTACAAGCCTAATAATATTCATGGACACTTTTTAGTCTCTTCTGTAGACACAGCTACTTTTCTTGACAAAAAATTGTAGTCCAGAATATGCACACCCCCTATAATCTAAAGTTGTTTTGTGGGTTTTGTTTTGTTTGTTTGTTTGTTTGTTTAATTTCTATCATTGAGGACATCTCGGGTTTCATGATATCTACTTCAACTTAGAAATCACTTTGTTCATGACGTGAAGATGACTCAAACAGTTTTGAGATGAGAAATAATTTTCAATCTTTTTTTCTTGTATTGTCTCAAATAACTTTAAAAGTTGAGATAATGGATAATGAGTTTGTTTTCCCTTTTTCTCATCCATAAACAATTGTTTTTTTGTTTTGTCTTACTTGTAAATGAATGGAGTGTCTTGAATGTTTTCTAAAAGACAGATTTGGAAAACAAATTATTGAATACTTGAATACTTACTGGCATAAGCACTCCCTTGACAGGTCAATATAGTAAACCTAAGTTAGTTAATCAAGTGCTGCACGTTAAGTGACTACAAGGAAACTTCAGTATATGATTAAATGGTACTTTAAGAAACCTAATTTTATTAAGGGAATGAAAGTAATATCGTCATGTACTAAGGAATGAGATCTAGTAGCTTATCTACCAAACGAATATGAGTTAGCATGTACCTTTCCTCTGTAAAGAAAATATACAATAAATAATCTTTTCTGTAACAGCTGTTGAACTCATATATTGTGGAAGGGATCTGAGGCTGATTTTAAGTACAATTTTAATCAAATTGACACCATGTGTATTGTTTTCAGGTACTTTTTAACAACAAATGAAGTTTTGTTCATGCTTATCTTCCTGGTAATCACCAGGAATAAATGTGTTCAGTGCTACATAAAATGCTCATGTACTTCTTCAAACCTCTTTTCTTCAGATAAAGCATAAGAGAAAGCAGAATTTTTGCCAATTGAATGAAACTGACAATTTAAGTGTAAGAGAAATGAGAAGGGACTTTAAGTTCTGACACCAGGAAGTTATCTGATAATGGCAAGGAATCAGATTTGTCAAACGAAAAGAGACACCTTATTGCCTAGTAACTTGTCAGGTTATTTAGGTCTACACTGAAAACAAATTGGTTGATGGAACACTTAAAAGTGTACAGGTGATTTCCAGCAATCTCATCTGAAGTTTACAGAGTATTTTGCAATAGATTTTACTTTCAAAATCTCAGTACTTATGTTGGCACACAGGTTATGGAGATTATGGACCATCCATCACTAAACATTTATTTCTTTGATCCTGCTTCCATCTAGGGAGAAGCACTACATGACTTCTTCAAGTCCCTCAAAATATTACATTTTCTTTAACTCTCTGTTCCAGTGATCTAAACATTATAAGTTTCTTGATATTACTACGAGTTCTGTTTAGTAGATCGACTGTTCTAAAAGATACAACATAAATGTGCATCAATATCAATAAACTAGACAAAAGCAACCTAGGTTTTGGAGGGTAGTAAAGGTCTTGACACTGATTCCAGAAACTAAATTTGAAATTGACAGTTTGCCTTCTCCTCCTATTATACACTAATTTGTCAGGTTTACTCAGCAGAGTCCTGACATGGCCCTGTGTGAAAATACTTATTTCTCATTTTTTTGTGGTACCAACATTGAAGTAAATTTAGCTGTTATTATTTTGCATGTAAAAATCTTCACCCAGATCCATGGGGAGCCATGCAGTCATAACCAGAGATGATTCATGATGCTTTAGGAAAATAAGAAATATTAGCAGAGTTAATAAACAAAACTGTCTAAAGATAACTGTTTCACATCCTAGTCATTTATAGTGGCTACCTAGTGATTTTTTTTATGATATATTCACTGCTATCGATCTTAAGCTTTGGCTAGACACAAGCAGGCTAATCAAGAAAATAGTAACATATTTTGAACCTGCAGCCACTGCTGCATAAGGGTTTACACTATGTATTCAGTTGAATTAAAGGAAGGTTTGTAAATTCTGCAATGTATGCATTTTATGCAGAAAGACAGGGGCTTTTTAGCTTAAACAAAACAACATAAAAGAAAAAGCCTACTGATATCTTCTCTTTTTTTTTCCTTTTTTTTTCTTTTCTGTCTTTATTCTTTTTATATTTCATATCTTGGACAGAGAAAAAAAAGGAACTAGAAACAACGCCTTTAATATTTCCAGCTCTTGGAAAGACAATTATGCCCTGTGCTGGGCTCCATTTTTCTCCAACAGTGAGATTTCAACTCAAATCATCACAAATAACTGAAGTTTTATTTTCCAACATTACTGTTCTTTCCCTTGTTTAGTTTCATTTTGCTATATCCTGAGGACCCAGTCTCAGACTTCAATAGCAACTACAACATCCATAACAATATCTGTATATCTCAGCTTTTTTCTCCTGAAAGAACAGAGAAGTCCTCAATGTTAAGTACTATTTAAAAACAGTTAACTGGAAATGTGTTTGGAAACAGAAAGGACACAAGGCCTTGGGATGAAGGATGACATCCTAGGTCTAGTCTTGAAATGTCACTTCCCTTTCACTGTCTGGTGTAGCACAATAACAAAATCCTGCCAGCTGCACTGACTGAGCTCCATAAAAATGGCTATTCTTCATATATATTTATCTTTCAGGTTGATGTTTTTCAAAATATTTTTTTAAAGTCTCTTTACTAAATACTGAAAAAACCATAAGTATCATAACGTACACCTGAAAGGTTTATGACACGCCTTTGAGGTCACTCTCCTTGTCTTTGCTCTCACAAATATACATGTCTGTGTCCACATCTGTGTGTATATGTATAGCTGGAAAAACGTGATATTTTCTGCTAGGATGTGAGATTTAAGCAGGAATGGCAACTATGCCTTGCTCTGGAACTTAACCTACAGCAGGAGATACAGAATCCCTAATACTGTATAATAATAGTTATATTCCCCTAGCTCAAGCTGCTGAGGCGAGTGCTCTTGGATAACAGGGTCGTGCCATCTGTTCTCAGTGGTATCAGTAGCAGTTTAGAGAAATAAGTTTATATATATTAGAAATGGCCTTAAAGTGTTATAAACTGTTGGTGGTGTATTTTGACTCCTACACAATCCCTAGTGGCACGATGCTGGTAATATATAGCATTGTGTTCTCAAGAACTAAATTGTAACTGCAGAAATGGAAGAGAAGAATTCAGTCAGGAAAGCCCTAATGAAAATTGATTGGAGAGACTGGAGGATAGAGATATAGGATATTCGTTTGGCAGGAAACCTAGATGTAGTAATTTTTTTTCCTCTTTTTCATATAACTTACAGGCTAGAAACAAAGATAAACCCAGATCTCTGAATCCAAAGGAAAACTAATTTTCTATTTAGTGTGCCAAATTTTCTGCTGGTATATCATGATACATCTCAATTGACTTTAATAGAGCTTAGCCATTTTTCGCCAGCCAGGAATTTGGTCTATTGTAGCAGGAAATATTCTCACTGAACTCGTTGTGTGCTTTCATTTTTATTCTTTTCTCATTGCAATTGACATATACCTTTATGAAAATCTAGGGAAAGTTTTCAGGTAAAGGGCTGTCAATTCTCTGATTAGTCTCATGAAAAAGAGAAATTTCCTTCAAAATAAAATGGTTATGGATATTTTAAATATGTGTTAAATGAAAATTGCTTACTGGACAGTGTTTTTAGGTTTTTAAGTGATGTAGCTCTGAGTGCTCCTAAATTATGCTCTTTCACTTGAAATCAATGGCAAAGTTTATTTACCTGTCTCAAATGGAAGCCTGACAATATCTTTAATGTCTAGATCCATTGCTTGTGATTCTAAAGGTGATGTGGAATTATGCTGCACTTAGTTCTTCCGTAATAAAGCCACACAATAGTAAATCCCTGACTAGATAAAAGGCAAAGAAGTACAGAATACACTGTGCCACAGTTAAAATTACAGAGCCACCCTTTAGAAATAGACTTCTTAGTACGTATGAGTTCTGTGTAATGTGTAAAAAACATCAATGAGGTTTAATTGATTAAAATTATTATAAAGTTATGCTTTATTTTGATACTTACATGAAATGGTCTACCTTTTTGACTTTCATAAATTTTAAAGAGAATAAATACTTGAATATGCCAGTAGGTAGAAAAATGTATTCCCAAGTAGGCAGGCAGTACATGTATAAGAGAGACCTCTAGAAGTGGAGTGCTGAGGAGTCAAATATGCTCCTGTAGGTGGGTTGGGCTGCATCAATAGTTTTGAATAAGAGATGTCAATTGGAGTGAGGGTATCCAGAGTTTTGAAAATCTCAAAAAAGCAATTTTCTGTTGCATTTGCAAAAGGAGAAAACTTTAGGATGATCATGCACCTGTCCACTAAATTTTGTGTGTTTGTGGAAAATAGGTTGTCTACAGCTCTTGATTTAGCTGACAAAATACTCAACAGATGAACCTTTTTTTTTTTTTTTTTTTTTTGCTATAAGCAGCACTGAGTTCTCACATAAAGTAGGAGCATTTACAGAGTTTCTGACTCTTGTCAAGTCTGGAAGTCTGGATTGCATTTTCTCATTAAGCATGATGTGAAACATCCAAATATTTTTAAAGTAAACACTTGAAATGAAAAAAAAATCTCATTAGTGTATCTACACAGTTTAGGTAATTCTCATATAGTCAGCTTGAAGATGAAATATTCTCTCTATTCTCGGATAGTTGAAGGGGAGGTTTTGGGATCATTGTTTTTGACATAAATGCTCTTCAGTTAGAATTTGATTGTTTTCACTGAATGAAGATATTTCCCAGGTTTTGGGTTTTGGCCAGGAATGGTGGGGAACTTTTGCATAACTAGAAAGGAAGGCCTTCTTGGATGACTAGCTTTTCTCAGATGTTAAAAGTTCTACCTCAGATGCTAAAAAAAAAAAGAAAATGTACTTTCATCTCATTTGTAACTGGACATCCAAATACCTTAGTCTTAAAGTATGAATGTCTTTAAAACTTAAAACTTAGGAAGTCAAAGCACGTAAATAACTCTCAAAGCCTGCCACTTTGAGCAAAAGGATGTAAAAGTTATTGAAATTGGAGAGAACAAGAGTACAGATATTTTGCTATTCAGAAACTAGAAAAGGGTGATTGCATTGTGCTGCTATATGGGAAAGCCAAGTTCATTGTAGAGGACAATAATGGAAGTAGAAAAGGCTTTGAGAAAGTGTAAGACAGAAGACTAGAAGGACAATTTGTTCTGACAGACATGATCAAGGGTAAAATAATGACACCTCTGTTGCATAAAATTGTGCGGTGGAAAAGATAAAGAGTTACTAGTGATTTAGCAGTAGATTTTGTATTACCAGGAAATAATTACTAATGGGAAGGAGGAGATTAGAGGTTGTTTACTGTCAGATTGTTTGACATTTTTTCATGTAAACAGAATCAATTTTAGAATCTAAATCAAATTACAAGAGAACCTTTTTTTGCAGAGTTAAATTTATTGAAGGTATTTATTAAATTCAGGGTTGTTTTGGAAAAGTATACAGGTTAAACATGGTTTCCTCTAGACATGCTATAAAACCTAATGACAGCTAAGCATCATGGTGAGTGACATGTCAGAAAAGTTGGAGATAAATGGGTTGCTGGAGGGATGCACAAACAATTAGTTAGGCATAAGAGTATTGACAAGAGCACCTACATTAATGTTCAAGCAGGAAAAGGATCTTTAAGAGATCTTTCTTCTGTCCTCTTTTCCTCAAGGTCTAGCATCTATCATCTCCTCTACACAGAATCTCAGAATGACAGCATCACAGCATCACAACATCACAGAATCAATGAGGTTGGAAAAGACCTTTGAGATCGAGTCCAGCCTATGGCCCGACACCACCATGTCAAGTAGACCATGGAACTATGTGCCACGCCTAGTCTTCCTTAAACACCTCCAGGGACAGTGACTCAACCACCTCTCTGGGCAGCCCCTTCCAATATCTAATCACTCTTCCTATGAAGAATTTGTTTCTAATGTCCAACCTAGCCCTCCTCTGGTGCAGCTTAAGACTGTGTCCTCTTGTCTGATTGCTAATTGCCTCCTCATTGGACGGGCACTCCAGACCCTTCACCAGCTTCGTTGCCCTTCTCTAGACCTCCTCCATCATCTCAGTGTCCTTCCTGAATTGAAGGGCCCAGAGCTGGACACAGGGCTTGAAGTGCAGCCTCACCAATGTCAAGTACAAGGGAAGAATCACTTCCCTAATCTTGCCATTAGTCAGGCCAGGATACCATTTGTCTTCTTGGCCACGTGGGCACACCACTGGCTCATTTTCAGCCTACTCTTGATCAGGACCCCCAGGTCCGTTTCTGCTGGGCCATTTTCCAGCCACTCTTCTCCCAGCATGTAGTGTTGCATGAAGATATCATGGCCTTGTTTAACCTCACGTCGTTGGTGCCAGCCCATCTATCCAGCCTGTTCAGGTTCCTTTGCAAGGCCTTTCTACGCTCCAGCAGATTGACAGTCAGACCCAATTTGGTGTCATTGGCAAATTTGCTGATGGTAGACTCAATCCCCTTATCCAGATCATCAATACAGGTATTAGACAGTCCCTTCTCCCTTGTTTCATATTGTGGAAGGGGCTCAGAGCTCATGAACTAAATTGCTCTTGGAGGGACTTAAATCAGAAGATGTACTCCAGGACCAGACACAATATTATCCAACTGCAAATTGAGTGCCCACATCCTGAATCAGACTAAAGCTATGCCAAAGCAACTCCCCCTCATTATCTGCTGTTTCACTTCACAGATTTAATCCTGTTTGGCTGTACTATTTGTTAATGTAGACCACACTCAACCATCAGCTTCAGAAGGCGCCATATGCTCCTCTTTCACCACCCAGAAATGGATGAAACATGATTTATACAGATCAGAGGGAGAAGAGAGTAAATCAGGTTGAAGTCATTCAGTTATAAATGTTTCATGCTAACAAAAATATTTACACCAATGAATCCTTGAAGTGATATCAAAACAATTTTGAACATGGTCTTATATCTAGAGATCTTTTCTTCATGCAGCAGAATTAGATATTTTATACATCCTAGCAAACATCTATAGATCTACAAACACATAAGTTTACATAAATACAAGAAAATATTCAAGGTTCTGTAATACGGTACAAATGCCAAATTAAAACAAAATTTAAAATTAATTAGATAGTTAGCAAAGTGCACTGAAGGATTTTTTTCTTTTCAGCACAGCAGAAACACCGGCTGCGCAGTGCTGTGTATGATTTATTTATAGACTGCTAATGAAGACATATCTAATCATCATAATTAATTGGTATTTTTGTGCTTTGGGGCCTAATCACAGAAACTTTCATATGTTGGCTCAAACCGATCTTAGCTGTGAGGCAAAAATTCAGAAGAAAACTTGATTTTTCTTTGTTCAAGTTTGCTTTTCCATTGAGCTTAACTACTGTGTGGTGATTATAATTTAACCCTCAAAACGCAGTGCATGTTGAAATGGTGTGAAAAAGAGCTAGGAGAAGATGCTTTGCAGGGACAGTGTTACATGCCAACTATTTGCTATTTGCTGCAGGAATTTGTTTAAGTGAGGTCTAATCATGTCAGTAAAACAATCCAGTATTTTTTGTAACTGTCCACACAATTTCCTGATATTTCTTAATATTTTCTATTCTAAACTGATGTGTATGAAAAAAAACCCCATAAAATTTCATAAGCTCTGCAAATGTGCTGTTCACTTGTATGTTTGTGTAATTAATTGCCCACATTCCCCATCACTCTACTTGTAGTCAGTAGATATATATTATGAGTTAAATGTCTGGGTTTATTTTATTTAGATTGGTTTTGCTTTTTTCTTTCTTTTTTTCTAAGTCTACATTCCTATGTCTTCTATTAAATATCCTAATCTATATTGGTACAAGTAGTATGTAACAGGTTTTATTTTCTCCACATTCCAGAAATAGCCTTTTTATTTAGCTGTTTCTCAATACATATCTTATGTCTCTATTACATTTCATGATTCTGAATTTTCAAAGGATGACGTTTACCCAAGGATTTTTGATTGGAATGAGTTGTCTGTTTTCAAATGCTTGGAAACAATCTTGATAGTTGTAAAATGTTTTGTCCTGTTTTGAGTTTTCATGAATATATTAACAGAAGCGGCAAACAGGGTAAGGAATCTGCCAAAAACTCCTGTGTAAGAATCGTGGAAATTGAACTGAAGCATTGACCATATCAATTGTACAAAAGAAGAATGTCCATTAGTTGTTAATTCTAGTAGCAGCATTTCTTATGAACCATTTCTAGGCCTCCAGATGAGGCAAAGGTCATTAAATACTTCCCTCAATTCCAGTAAAATGCTTGAACTCAAAGGAACCAGTACAAAGATGTTCCAGCGCAGTGCTTAAATGGCATGCATGCCATTCCAGCCGGTGCACTTTAAGGGTATCATATGAAGTTAATTAGGTGCCCCTATGAGTCTCTGCTCAGACTTAAACAACTGGTTTCTGATTACAAAAGAAATAACATTATTTCTCCTGTTCAAGGAGAAGCACCTTTAACTATTTTTAGGTGTCCCAATTGAGTTCAAAACCAAAATTATTTGAACTATTAAGTAACAGTGTTACTCCATTCTTCAAGAGGAGAAATGAAAAAAAAAAAAAAAGCATGCCTAAATGAGCCTACTAGGAGAACAAAAAAAACCCCAAAACACCAAAACCAAAAATCCACAAAAAAACCCCCCCAAAAAACAGCACAACAACAGGGACACAGTTAAAAGTAGCAACACTTATATCATCCTTTCAGTTTCCAGACATGAGCCGGTAGGGCCATTAATACTACAGTTTATAACAGATGGCCGTTCTTGCTTGGACATACACATACATCATCAAATTTCCCTTTGAGTTTCACCCTCTTTAATTCCCACTGAAGTCAATAGGAGTTTCATCTGTGTAAAGGAGAGAAGAAATGGACCTGCGGGGATATTTTTCCTTTGTCTTAAGTGATGTATTGTTAAATGTAGGGATTAACACAGAAAGGAAAAATGTCATGGGGGCCAACTCACAAAGGATTTTGTTTAAATCCTTGTGAGATAAAAGTCAATTGATATTTAACTTTCTGAAAGCTAAACCCAAAAAGTTGTCTAATGAAACCAGGAGTGAGAAAATTGCTAATACATAATCTATATCTACAATATTTTTTTCTGATTTTATATTCTTTGAGGATCCATAAGAAATCAGGGTCCATTTTCTATTTTCCTGTCCTTCAGCATGCAAGGACAGTTAAATTAAATATATCTGAACAGGAGTCAGAGGAAACTATAAATTTTGAGATTATGTTATTAAGTGTTCTGATCTCCTTCTTCATTGTTTAAACCAAAACACCACCAAGAATAAACAAACAAACAAACAAACAAACAAATAAATAGATAGATAAATAAATAATAATAATAATAAAAAACCCCTCACCAAAAACCATGAAAGAAATAAAAGCCTTTTAAAATCTGAGTAATGATCTATATTTTAAGAGGACATAACTTCAGTTTTAGATGACCTTATAGAATGCTTGTGATTTTAAACTAGCTTACAGACACAGGAAGAAATCCATTATTTTATGCATAGTTTACTTATCCACATCCTAAAGACAGAAATATTCCCCTGTGGAATTTGATATACGATGATCAGGGCTATAAACCTATTCTGACTAATCATGTTTATTCTGATTGATTGAGCTAATTGAAAAACAGCACAGATATTCCCTGTAGGTACATTTTTCTCTTATTATATTTGTATTATAATAAAAAAGGATATTTTCAATTCTCAAAAAATAATTATCTTGGCTCTTCTTAGTCTAGCAGAACAGATTGTATACCTGAGTGGTATTAGTCTAACAGGTGAGCAATCTGTTTTCAGAGTTTGACCATTTTAAATTTAACCATTAAGGGTCTAAATTTATTTTTGGAATGAGTACATCATTCTTAATGCTAATAAATGATAATTTTTTTTTCTCTGACTGATGTTATCTATATCTGCTTTGACTCTGTTGCATGACCATGAAAATAGTTCTCAGCCTTCTCATCAGGGCCACCACTCACCTCATACATTTAGTGATCTTACTCTATTTCCTTGACTCTCAGAGTCAAGTCCCAATAAAACTTTGCACTTCACTTGTCTTTTTTATAGTGATCGTCGTGCTCAGTGGCAGCTATGTATCCATGCCAGAGAAATGAAGAAAAAGCTTGAAATGACCTTTCACAAAGAATCCAAAAAATGCAGACTGAAATATTATGCTTAACTCCAGAACTTGTACAACGACTTCCTCAGAAACAGCACAGAATTACCTTTTTTATTCATAAAATACTACAATGCTGAGATCTATTCTTTTACAGAAAAATATAAAAAAAAAAAAAAAAAGGAAGTGGAGATTAGCTTTTCCTATGTTACCTTAGGTGTCTAAGGTTCATTGACAGAGGTCAATCAACTTCTAAGCCTTAAAGACATCAGAACTTCTGAATGATTATCTAACATATATCTGGTTGCAATTTAGATTTCAAGTTGGAGCTATTTTATAAGTAGTTTGCCTCAATGGAATTTTTAGTACCATGCCTTCTTGTTGTGATAAAATGTAGGGTAAAGAAAGACTTTTAAAATGTTAAATAAATAAATAAATAAATCTACTCAATGTGTTAAATTTAGCATTCAGAAAGTGCATTAACTTAAAAGGAAGAAAAGTAACTTAAACTGACTCATGTCACCAAACTTAATAAACTAGTTAATGGAAGGTAAATTTTGTTCTCCAAGGAAAGTACAAACAACATCTCATGAAAATGAGTAATACCTATTGTAAAACCCTTATATAATAATTGGAAGGAAGGAGCCTATACCTCCACATTTATAGACTTTCCATGACAATAAAACTGTCAGTGCATTAAATTTGCTCATGCTCAGTGGCTTAGTTTATAAAGATACCAGTTGGAGTGAAAAGAATAACCAAAATATGTGAAAATTTTCTGAGATCAGCAATTATTATACAGCCTTGCAGAATTCTTTATTCAGCAACTCTTTTTTTTTTTTTTTTAAATTTAAGTTCAGCTGAACCCTTGAATTTCCTTTTAAATTTTGAATTGTTTCCAGTCAAATACATTAAAAGTGAAACTGTAGATTGGAGCTTTAATTTAGCTCTGAATTTCTTCCATACAATTGGCCGCAACAAATATTCTTAAGAAACATAAGGACAAACAAGAATATTTGTAATAACTGAGGAGGACAAATATATACACGCAACCATAATTCTGAATTGTAATCAAGGATATAACAATTATTTTCCAAATTATGTCCTAGATTATAATGTCACATCTGAAGTTTTGCAAAATTTCCTTGCAAAAGACTCCCATAAAACTCTGTGTGCAAGAACACATCAGCAGTGTTCATGCAGCTATCTTGAAACTTCTCGGGAACTTTTGTAATCATTCAGATACAGACTAGGGAAAAATACTTGTCACAGTGTTCAGAAAAAGAGCATTAACTGTAGCAAATAGCTGAGCTCAGGTCACAAGTTGTCCCATTTCACAAAAACAGAGAAATAGAATTCATAGAATTACCAGTATGAAAAGAGATTCTAGCCAAAGCTTTGGTACTGTTCAGAATCAAAAAATGTCATGATTGACAGAACCCCACTGTTTTGCAATCCCTAGAAATGTTTTTCTTTATCTGTGTGTATCTCAAGGAGATTTGAACCAAATAGTGGGATGTTTTGAACACTAAAGAGAAAACAATTTCTATTGTTCGATGGAAAGTGCAATTTTACAAGGATACCCAGTGACTTGTCCCATCACTTCACTGCATGCACATCTAAAAGACAATTGATTCTGACACATCCTTTACCAACTAATTATTGGTGAAAGAAACTTATGAATAAAAATCAGAAGCTATTTGATGGTAGGCATATCACAATGCCTTTCAAAGGAATATGGTTTTGGTCCATGAAGTAGTTTATTGACTTATTTCCTGATGATTATGATATAATGAGCAAACCTTGTCTCATCATAAGCCTTATTATTTTGTACTGCTTGTTAAACAGAAACTGCATTTGATCATGGCTACCATTAGCTAGCATTTCTTATTAGTTATAACGAGGAGATGTATTAAAGTATGTTACACACTTCTAGAGAATTTTCTTCTGACATAGTGCAATAAAAGGTAGGCTTTTTTTTTTTCTTTTTATCTGTTGATGTGCTGTTGGTGATTTGTTCTAAAATGTGTAGATGGCATGTTTTTCTCATCTATAATGTAGTTATAAGGACAAAGCTAGTCACATCAGAGGATTTATCTGTCTTCCACCATTCTTCATATATTTCCTGTATCTTCTCTCATGTGCAGTCTTTCCAAAGATTAAAGAGCTGGTAAGCAAACTCCATCTGTTTTCCCTACATTACCACATTTTCTCTGTGTTGTTTTCTTTTATTCTGTGTTGTTTTTTCTCATGAGAGGAAACAACTCTGGGGAAGATATTTTATGTCATTTAACCAAACTAAAAAACGTATATAAAAAGATAAGGAAAAAGCGTATCTGCGTAACAGAATATCTCAGTAACAAAACAAATTGATGGATATCCAGTTTTGGACCCCTCACTACAGAAAATTGAGGCACTGGAGCATGTCCAAAGAGCAACATAATTGGTAAAGGTCCTGTGAGGAGTGGCTGAGGGAGCTGAGGTCATTTATCCTGGACAGTAGGAAGCCCTTTGGGACTTTATTGTTCTCTACCACTACATGAAGAAAGATTGTAGCAATGTGAGGATCAGTCTCTTCTCCCAAGTAACAAGTGATAGGACAAGAGGGCATAGCTTTAGGTTGCGCTAGGGAAGATTTAGATTGGATATTAGGTTAAATTTCTTCACTTCAAGGGTTGTCAGTCATTGGAGCAGGCTGACCAGGGAAGTGCTTGAGTCACCATCCCTGAAGGTATTTAAAAGAGGTGCAGATCTGGCACTTAGGGATGTGGTTTAGTGGTGGAGTTGGCTATGTTAATGGTTGGACTCAATGACCTTAAGCATCTTTTCTAACCTAAAAGGCTCTATAATAATGTGCAATGTTTGTAGAGAGAAATAATGTAGAATCATCAGTTGTGCAAATTTTTAGCTTGTGTCCATATTTATTTGGTAGCTCAAATTCAACTTAGCTAAACTATCAATGTCCTTCCTTTTCTTCCTCAAGGTGTTCTTCATTAACCGTTTCTCCATCATGACAGACAAAGCCATTTTTCTGTTGAAACCTCAGTTTAAATTCAACTGAAGTGCCACTACAGGTCTTATTTACTATCTGTTTAAATGTAGTAAGAATTACAATTCTTTATCCATCTGTAAAATTAAGTAATTTCTCTTGATCTATAAAGCTAAACCTTATTTCTTCTCCTCACATTTCAGTTACTTCAACATTTACTATATCAAAAACAACACTATCCAACACCTACTATTTCAGAATGCTGCTGAAAGGACCCCATCACTTTTTCATATATTTCTTTGTATCCACTGGATCTGTCTACTAATTTTGGTCAAGCATGATGAGTCTCGCCTTTTTAGAACATTCTTGATCTCTTCCTAGTCTGCTGAAACATCTTCTGGATTCAAAGTTCCATTCAAAGTTTTACCTTGGAAATGTAAATATTTGGTTCATTTTTAAACAGTATGATCCATAATTTCTTCTGCCATATCCTCCATGCTTGAGAGAGTCTTTTCATGTATAGTTGCCAAACAGCAGCATTGTCTTCCTTCTGTTGCCTGAATGATCTCACACTAGCTTGATTTCTTCTTTCATATTTTCTGTTTCCTTGTAACTCCCTCGTTTAGCTGAAGGCATCTACTTTCTCTGTCCTACACTCATTGGCAGATACCCAAAATAAGAAATTCCTTTTTGTCCTCTCCATATGTTCTCATAATGCCTTATACAATAGTATTTGAATTCTTGAGACTGTGCTGGACAGTGAGCAAAACTAACAACTTGATGACTGGGTGGTGGAAACTATATCACTTGCACTTGCCATAAGAAAACTACTGAAGGATTAGCCACCCTAAACGCTCCATGTTTTGCATCACTGAAAGCAGGCAGCAGAGTACTATGAAGCTTGGGAAAGCTCACCAGGGCTAACACAGACTGTACAGTAACAGAAGCTTTTTCCTTTGGCAAAGGATATAAAGCTATGATAATATGAACTGTCATTGAAACAGAAGAGTGATTTTTTTCTTTTTTTTACTCCTCCACAGGACTTTTTAGTAAATCCATTTCATTAGGACAAAGTTAAACATTCAGATAACCTTTCTGCGACCTTCAAAGAGGGCATCTCTTTCTCCTCTTCTACATGATACACTGAGATCAATTTTCAAAATCCTCTGAATGTTAAAAATATTTCGGGTTCTTTTTCCAGGATAAGAGGCTGTGACAGAAGGTAAAAAGGAGCACCCTAGGAAGGAAATTCAGTTATGTGCAAAGAACCACTTTATCTTTCTGAAAAGCAGATAAGGTTCCTAGCAGGAGAGGACCACATACTCAACAAGCCTTATGGGCATATGCAAGATCTCATGCCACTAGAAAACGTCTTGATGAAGTGGAATGTGCTGTTCTGTTAATTAAACCTACATCTTAATTAAAATACATTCCTTCAAATACAAACCAGTTTATGTGAATACCATAAAGGATGTGCCTATTATTTTTCATTCTGTTTAGGGTTTTAACCTTTTGGATTGAAAACACAGTTAATTGTAGGTGAAATTTAAAAATGCAGGTTCAGTGACTTGATTCTGATCACACTAGCTGTCACAGAGAATCTTGCAAGATTCTCCTTCAGAATTTCATGAACTCTTCCAAAGCATGGAGTCTGAGAAATTCTCTTTTCTTTATGTGACAAGTTCCAGAGCATGGAACCCTTGTGTTATCTCTTTTACTTCGGTAAGATTTTTGCCTGATTTTTTTTTTCCCACACAAAGCCACACTGGCTGCCAATCCGTCAACAGCTTCCTGAGATACATCTCTTATGCCTCCCAAAGTTTAGATTATACATACCTTATCTTATGCACACAAGTAAGATATCCAGACTGCCAGAAGAGAACTTCACAAACAACACTGTAATTCTTCTATGTGAAACTTCTAATGACAAATGAATGTATTTCCATATACTGAAACTTTAAAGGTCTGATTCAATGTTCTATCATTATGTTAGCATGCAGAATTTTTTTCTACGTGTGTTAACGCTTTAGGGAAAAGGAATGGGGGGCAAGGAGGGGATTTGAAGAAGCCAGTATAGACATTCAAGACATTGAACAAAAAGTCTTTTATTTATACTGTACAAATCAAAGTAGATAAATGATATTTAAAAGTACACATTCAAATTCTTTAGGAGGAGCAGCAGTATAGAAATCCCTTCTCCCTAAAGTATTAATACCCTTTCATACTTCATTGATCTTTACTGCTGTGCATATGAATGCGTTGTGTATTCTCTCCTGCACCCGCTTCTTACTTCCTACATACAAAGAGGGAAAAAAGAAAACCCCCACCATAAAAAAAACCAAAAAACCTTGTTCGGTGATAATTTCCACGGCTTCCAGTGTTTTCTGTTCCCATTTAGGTTCTCCCAAGTCAAGCAAAGATTAGTTAACAACTTTTCCATGGCAAAATTTTGTTTCTTCTAAGCAGTCACCTATTTTCACAAAGCTTGTTGAATCTTTCTTTCTTCGAGGTATCTGTCCCTCGGCTGACGCTGACCAATAATTCCAAAAGCTGCCGTTGAAAAATTATGCTGTCTATACTTGCACATGAACATGCACGTAAATACAGACTTAATATTTGGTTATAGTACATAGATATATTTAGGAAAGCAGACAATTTTTTTTCATAAAATAAAAATAAATAATTAATACTAATTATTATTAATGTTTCAATTTTACAAGATAATATTTTCAAATATTTGTAGTATATAAATATAAGTGTATAAATATAAATTATAGAAATACATATAACAAAGATACATTATATATTTACACAATTTTAAAATATACATATAAATAATAATTTTTATAAGATTTTTACATTATATATTTACATAATTTTAAAACATACACGTAAATAATCATATTTTATGAGGTTTTTATGTTATACATTTACGTAATTTTAAAACACACATATAAATAATCATATCTTATAAGATTTTTACATTAGTTAGATTTGGTCACCAGAAAATTTGTCATATAAAGAAGTAGGGAGAATAGCACAGAAGGGTGAGCAAAGCAGCTCTTAATACACACGTCAATAGAAAAAAAGTAACAAAAATAAATTCAATTAAACACCTCAGTGACAACAGAATTCTTAACTCAATGGCAAAAACATAATTAAGTGTAGAGGCAAAATCTAGTTCCATAAATGACTGTCTATAATCATACACAATTGGCATGTCATTATTCATATTACACAAAGAACAGACAAGAACAGAAAGTAATAATAGTTTTATAGAACTGAGCTCCTAATTAAGTCTGCATCCAAATAACTAAGCTTTGCAATCTCGTCTTCCTCTCTTTTTCTCAAGTATGTTCATTAAAACCATCTGACACCATGTGAAAAACATTTGTCTTCTCTCTGTTTTACACAAGAACAACATAAAGCATAAGAAGGAATAGAACTGCCACAATGCATCAGCTCCTAGTTAAGAAAATCATCTGAATAGCATGAGAGTAGCATGAAAAATAATGTAATTTTTTTGTTAAAAAGAATTGCCCATTTTTTCTACATGAGAAGTAAATCAATCTTGGTATTGAATTGAACTGAAAGATGTGAATCTGAGAGTGATAACATGAGCATTTACAAACAGTGGACTGATCTGTTATATTCTTGATGGATGTAATAATGGAAGCAAAACAAAAAATGTCCCTGTCCTGCTAAAAATTGATGGATATTTTACTGGAGAAATTGGGAGTTTTTCTCACTGATTTTTTGAATTCAATTATTTAATATTGTTATTTTCTAATCTTTTTTTTTAAGGCATGAAATTACACTACATACCATACTACAATCCCAATATCAATTGAGTATATGTTTACACATGTTGCCCACACCTGCTTAAAATAGCTAGGTTAGACCTTGCAAATGCAGAGATACAGATGGATGCAAAATCTTTCAGGGTGTATGTTAGCTTGGAAAGTGCTCCAAGTCAGAACAATATGTTGTTGCAGTACATTTCTTTAGCTTGCTCAGATGCCTACAAATGCATACACTGAGGATTTAGTACAGGTATCAGTGCATGTTTCTGGGGACTTTCATTTTGGAATCTGGATCATGGGGTCTTTATCTCCAAGTTTTGAGATTGAATTCAGATCAGGTGTTTTCTTGACCCACGCTGTGCAGATGCTCTCACCATCTAACACTATTTTCTTTCTCTCACAAGTACACAGTACACAAGTACACAGTATTACCCAGAAGCTTGGGGCAGACATTAAGAAAAGGCACATGGCAAGAACATACTCTTTAAGCCCTCAAAGACCTGATGTAGTCTCTTCAGAAGTTTTCAAAAAATGCAAAGATGTGGTGCTTAGGGACATGGTTTAGTGGTGGAGTTGGCAGTGATGGGTTAGTAGTTGGATGATCTTAGAGGTCTTTTCCAGCCTTAACTATTCTATGATTCTATGATAAGGGTTAAAACAAGCAGACAGGGCTGGATTAGGCGTATCCAATTAACTCCTGCATGTTTGGATACAACATGTTCTTCTAGGTATTTGTATATAGGACTTTGGTGTCCAACACTGTCAGTCCTTTCTTCTCACATGTTCAAAACTTTGACTAAAATAAGTTTCAAGGTTGAACAATGAATGTTGTCTTTGACATTTTAAAATGTAAGAGGTGCATAGAACTGTGGCCTCTAGCAAACGAGGGTGTATGATAGAGAAACAGAAAAGCAGTTTGGTACCAGGGAAAGGGGCAGTGACCAGTGAATCATTGCCTTCTACTTTAACCTGCAATGTTAGATGCAGCTTTACAAAAGAATAACTTTGACTCGTTGGAAATACAACCTTAATGGACTAAAGTAACGCAGTGCCCAGTGTCTGGCCTCCTCAGCCAACTAATGTAGTTTTACACCGTATTTCAACACAGCAATAAACAGTAAACAGAACATATCAGCGAATACAGTGTGTTGCACATTGAGCCAGCTCAATATAACGTGGAATTATTTTATAAAATTTGTGTGGTTGTTTGACCCTGGCTGGATGTCAGGTGCTGACCAAGGCCACTTTATAGCTCCCCTCTGCAGCTGGACAAGGGAGACAAAATACAATGGAAAGCTTAGGGATTGAAATAAGGGCAGGGAGAAGATCACTCAACAACTACTATTATGGGCAAACCAGTCAGCTTGGGGAAATTAATTTAACTGATTACCAATCAAAACAAAGTAGTATATTGAAAAATAAAATGAAAATCTTAAAAACACCTTTTCCTACCCCTTCCTTCTCCCCAGGCTCAACTTCACTCCCCAGTTCTCTAGTTCTTCTCCACTAGCAGTGCACAGGAAATGGGGGCTGTGGACAGTTCGTCACACATTGTCTCTGCCACTGCTTCCTCCTCAGGGAGAAGACTCCTTACACTCTTCCCCTGCTCCAGCCTGGGTCCCTCCATGGGGTTCAGTTCTTCAGGAATAGACTGGTCCAGTGTGGGTTCCCTATGGGGTCACAAGGCCTGGCAGAAACCTCCTCCAGAATTAACTCCTCTCTCCATGGGTCCACAGGTCCTGCCAGGAGCCTGCTCCAGCTTGCCACAGAGCCACAGCCTCCTGCTTTGGTGTTGGGCTCTGCATGGACTGCAGGTGGATATCTGCCTCATCATAGATCTTCATGGGCTGCAGAGAGACAACCTGCATCACCATGGTCTTCCCCATAGGCCGCAGGAATATTTCTTCACTGGCCCCTGGATCACCTCCTCCCCCTCTTTCTTTATGGACCTCTGTGTCTGCAGAGCTGTTTCTCTCACACAGTCTCACTCCTCTCTCTGGTTGTTGTTCTGTAGGATTTTTCCCACTTCTTCTTAAATCTGTTATCCCAAAAGCGCTACTGCCATCACTGATGGGCTCAAAACTGTTAGTCATTATTCCCAAGTCTGTAATTTTCCTCGCTATCTATAGAACACATAACAAATGCTTACACCTTGCTTATAGGCATGTTCTTTCTATCATTAAAATCAAAGGAATAACAAATTGAAATTATGCACTCTGACCATGTATTTATTTGTATAATTCTTTTTATATTTTTTGTGGTTTTTTTTCTTTAAGATGAATGGAGGTACCACCCTTTCCTTTCATTTGAATAAAATATTACAAAACTAAGTAGGGGTTGTTTGTTTGATGTTTGGTTTATGATGGTTGGTTTTTTTCCCTTCTGTTTCTGGAAGTAGTGTATTGTAAACAAAATAAGATTTTTTTTTTTTTTTCACATTTCCTCATACCAAGGGGCATGATGACGCATTGCTTTAGAAATGCATCTGTCATGTTGAGCCACATAAAGTGACATGATACAATGTGACATGTTGATGAACAGTGTGACAAGGGATACATATTTCAGTGTATCATTCAAGGCAGAATTCTAACAAGAGAAGTCCCAGATGTAAAGAGAATAGAGATCTCTAGATTCTAGTTTCTTTTTTCTACTTTTTTCTTTTTAGAAACTCTAAAGATTGCCTGAAAAATAAGTTCCTTAATAGAATCATAGGATCATAAAATCATAGAAACATAGAATATCCTGAACTGGATGGGACCCGCAAGAATCATTGAAGTCTAACGCCTGGCTTTGCACAGGACAGCCCCAAGAATCACCCCTATGTGTCTGAGAGCGTTGTCCAAATATTTCTTGAATTCTGTCAGGTTGGTGCTGTGACCACTTCTCTGGGGAGCCTATTCCAGTGCCCAATCATCCTCCGGATGAAAAATCTTTCCCTAATATCCAACCTAAACCTCCCTTGACACAGCTTCAAACCTACTCTAGTATTAGTAGTACTCTATTTGCTAATGTCTTGTTAATCATATGAGAAGCAATTTTCTTAGTATGAATTTTTAGGCTGGCTACAAAATAGAAAATAGCCACGGTACCACATAAATAGGAAAGGTGTTTTAAAAAGTTATTGAATCTTGCTCTGATTCTGTGTGGTATCAAGTTGTAAATAATGTAGGCAGAAAGAAAAGGTGAATTTATTTCAAGAGAAAATTGTGAAGAATTTTAGCTGGCAGCTGTTGTTTATATTTCTGTACATGTTGCATGCATTCTGTACAGCAGTTATACTCTTCTATTATTGGACTGTGTTACACTTACATGTAGGAGTTTGTATGCAGCAGGACCACAATATTAGTTACTTAAGCAGGAAGGTTTATTCACCTCTAAATTACTTGTACTGTGCTTATGTGCTGTAAGCAAGGCCATAGGTGAACATATACTAGAGGTGAAAAGATTTCATAATGCAACTTTAAGAAGCCAAATCTTTCTCATGTTTATTTATTTACTAGGTTTTATAGTTAAACCATACAGTTGCAAGATAGAAATTACAAAACATCCTAAGGGGTTGCTGAAAGGGATTCAGAGACAATATGGAAAAAAATAGAAATAATGGAAAAACAAAGGAATTCTATCATGTAGGAGTTGCAAAAAAAAAAAAAAAAAAAAAAACCGTTATGCCCCAGGCTCTGGGGTTAAAAAATTTNGTTCATGCTCAGTGCTCAGTGCTGATAGAATTTTAAGAGAAGAAAGAGAGTACAGGACAAGTTAGGATATTACAATATGCTCATGTTATATATTTGGCCTTACACCTGAACCTACAAGTCATTTCTGCATTCATGTGTAACTCCACAGGATTCAGAAAGGAGCCAGTTTTCCTGGATATTTTTAGGCTCCTCTGAAATTTATTATGTGACAATGGAGGCTGAAGAAAATCAGGTGACTGACAACTCAGAGATGCTGAAATTTGCCTGTGTACGATTTCTAAGGCCTTGTACAAAGGCCAAATCCAAGTTTTGGTACAGTCCCAGGTGAATCTCACCATTTACCTTCATTGGTTTCAAACTGAATTCTCTTCCATAACTGGTTCAGATTAACAATGCAGACTTAAGATGCTTTTCAATGAGCACAAATACTGGTATACAGTGATTACAAACAATAAAAGGAAATGAAATAACTTACAGGTTTCTTTTATTTTCTCCCTTTTCCATCATCTCTAATATCAGTTCTGGAGCCTCGGGTGCTTTAGACAGGGTGCTTTAGACTATTCTCAAAGGCAACAATGTAAAGAAAAAAGACTCAAACTAACTCCATAGAAACCCTATGATCCTCCTTTTCTATTCAGATTCAGACCATGAGAGTGGCAACCCAGACCCCTGGCAGTTAATGGGAAAAGTTTTACTGACTATACAGGGGACTAGATTTCATTGTTGTTTAAAAAAAAAAAAATAATTGTGGTTGCTTCAGACTGCTACATTGATTTAATTTCTTTTCACATCCCTAAATATTCACTCTATTTACTAACAGTATATTTTGCTCTGCTTCTTTACAGAACCTTGTTAAACAAGGTATTGTAAATGTTGAAGGTTAATTTATGCAGTTGCAGGGGATAAAAACAGTACAGAATTTGACTCATTCTATAAAAGGGAGTGAAAGTAGTGAACAGCATGTGAAATGCATTGAAGAATAGTTGATTATCAATAATTATGATGCCTGTGATGAGTACTTTGACTTTTACAGTTCCCTGCAATTTACATGATTTAGTTGTATAGAAGGGAAAGAAATGAAACAAGAGCTTCAACCTATTTGGGGAAATAAAACAACAACAACAGCAACAACAAGAGTAGAACCAAACCTCCATTTCTCAAAAGAGCAACTAGATAGGCTGTATTTCAGAGCCATCAACACTATCAGCATTTAAAAGACTATGAAAGGCTGAGAGTAAAAATAATGTGATAAAACAATTCACAACCGATATCAGGAAAAAATAAATTTCAACACTGCTGTCACTCTGCTGGCTAAATTGGTGAGGTGAGCTGATGTAGGGCTTTTTTTAAGCTGTGATTGGCCTGCCAGTATGAATTTGTGTTGTCATTCTGAGGGTCCCTCTAATAGCCCAGAGGTAGCAGGTAGCTGCTGGCTTACAGAGGCTTGCATCTATTTTATTATTTGTTGGCTCTTTTATCCCTGACAGATTCAAACACAAATAAATTCAGTCAAGAACCTCTACCGTTCTATGATTCCATTTGGTACCTGTAGCTAGCTGCAGCACATTTCTGAAAGAGCATGACAAGAGTCCAGTGATGTGACTCTCGAGGTAAACAAGATGTTTTATCACCACCTGAGTGGTGATGGCTGGGCATCTGAAACAAGGAAGAAAAGAAATGAAAGTTTCTTGTGGA
The DNA here is from genome assembly GCA_013399855.1 of Oxyruncus cristatus. Classification (NCBI taxonomy): domain Eukaryota; kingdom Metazoa; phylum Chordata; class Aves; order Passeriformes; family Cotingidae; genus Oxyruncus; species Oxyruncus cristatus. The sequence continues at coordinate 763,156 of VXAY01007073.1, forward strand.
GTTCACAACGGGGAAACACAGTGAAATTTAGGAGAGAGGCCTTAGCTAAATTTCCCTTGGAAATCAAAAGGTGCAAAATAAAGCAAAATACTGTTCTGAATGAAAGTTGAACAACAGTATTTTGGAAACTGTACTGAAAATCATTAAGTGCAGTTAGTAAGAATATAATGATTTGGTACAAAGTGGTTACACTGTAAGCATGCTCATGAGTTTCCACATTCTTCAAAATATGCAGGTTGAAAGTGGTTCCATCATTCTAATGTTGTTAAGAGATCACCAGCCCTATCAGTAGTAAGAAATTGATTGCTATGTGATCCACAGGAGTTTGCCAAATCTGAGTCAGTCTGTGAATGTCCACGCCTCAGGCCTTTTAGTGAATGCTGCACATCTCTGAGATTAGCCTGCCACAGGCTGTCCCAAAAACTGAGATCTGCTGAAAAGCAATTCTCCTTTAGAAAGCAGGTGTGCAGGGTGACTTTTGTTCGACTCTGGTAAGAGAAGCCCATTTTTATGAGGTACCTCCAGCATTGGCTGAATGTGAAAGTCTGTGAAAAAAATAAGTAAAAATTTTCCCAAGATCTGGATTATTTTTGCATTGTAGAGGTAAATGCCCCAAAGTTGGAAGAAAATATCAACTTGTAAATATAGTTACTGTGCATTTCTAAATATTCTTTTACTGGTCCCCTTAACAGAGATTTTTGAGAAGTCTGACAGTAGCTGTTGAATCAAAGTGAAGTTCTTCCTCATCCCATTTACCTGGATTATAGGGTAATATATATGTATATATATATATATCTCACATAAGGTACATCTTTCAAGAGGTGTCTACTCTAAGTGAGGCAATCACTCTTCCATCATGTGTCAGGGCTGAGAGACTTTTAAGGCATTGTCGTGTTCTGGAAAAAGGCATTTCTTATTAAGTGATTCTGCTAACTTTTATCCAGGAAGCAGTATTCTAAATTCCTATTCAGTCATTTGATCATATTTCTGAATTGCTCCTGTCTTCCTTCAATTGAAAGGAATAGATAGATGGTACAACACTGACTCCACCTCACCTGACCCTGACCCAGTCTTCCCCTTTCTCCCTTCGTTTCTCTACAAAGAGCAGGAATGATATTAGGACATTCAGAAAATTTCCATACACTCTCCTACTGCAGTAAATCTTAATGTTACTCTCAGAGAAAAACTCAGAACGTAAGGACAGATGGAAGCAGAGCAAACCAGCAGAAATAAAAACATGTGTCAAAAGGTAAGCATTGAGCTTTCTCCGTGAGCCAAAACACAAAATCCAGAAGTGAAAAAATTTCCTGTCCAGTCACTGGGATTTAAGTGCAAAACTCCCAGCAGTTGCTTTTCTCTCTTTCTCAGGAGTCTCCTAATACGAAGGCTTACGGTATCTTAAAATTTAATGAAAAGTTCATTCTCCTTCTTTGCTATTTCAAAACACTCACTATGGAGTTTGTGATAGTCAACACCTCTTTAGGACCTTGAATTTTTTGCCATATTATTTTTCTGTAACTATTTTCCTTAGGTTGTGATGAAGGCTGCCAAGTTTTGTCTATCTACAGATTTTCACATTGCGGTATCTTACCATTGTGTTTATGAGTCAGCACTTCTTTATGCCATCAAACTATCAAAAATAAAGTTTCATATAATTTTGAACTAAACAGTAGAAATCCCTGGGCAAAGATTTTAGGCTCTGCAAGTTAAAAATTTAATATCTTTTTTGTTTTCTGTGTTAGTGGTCTGACCTATCAGTTGCAACCACTGAAAGGCTCCAGGAGAAGACTCACCTGTGGTCTACATTGAGTGGTAATTACAAGTAAATGCAAACATACTGTGGCACAAGTACTTAAGCTCATTTTAGGATCCAGGCAGACATTATAGAATAGATGCTAAGCAGGTTTACGTTTTTCTTTTTCAGAGATAATTTCATAAAGTCCTCAGAATAGCAGTGGTCCATTGCCTATACTCTGTGAACTTTTTCCTTTAAACCAAAATATTTTCTTGTGCAGGGAGAAACATCAAAGGGTAGTAAAAACGAAAATAACTGCATTTTCTACCACTTCTAAATTTAGGAGGTCCTTTTCCTTTTTAGCCTTTTTGACTTATTTCTCAAAAAACCAAACCAAACAAACAAAAAACAAACAAAATCCCTTTAAAACAACCAATATCACCAAAACTGATGTATGAATTTGGTGATTCAGTGCAGCTAGACAGCCACATATGAGCAAAAATGTCAACTGAAAAATATACAGGGTATTGGGAGTTCAGCAGTTAAAAAAGAAAACACTCAGAACGGATGTGATAAAGGCTGAAGAAACAAAAATCCTGTTCTGGAGAAAGAAAAAGCCTGTTCTGCTTGTGTCATAGTTTAGGAATGGTTTTTCCCAATTTAGTGTCCCCAGTGAAACACCCCAAACCACAAGCCACTTACTCACTCCCCCCTTCTCTTCCTTTTCCCTCTCCCCCTGTGGCAGGATGGAGAGGAGAATTGGAGGCACAAAGGGTTGCGTAAAGATCATGGGTTGAGATAAGAACAATTTACTGGAAACAGCAATGGAATAAGAAAACAAACAGTAACAGTTATAATATCAATAACAGAGGAAACAGGCATGACCGACCTCTCCCTCCACCACTCTTACACAACTGGAAGGGACCTCCTCCTCCATCTCCAGAAAATGACGTGAGGTCATGAGGTGGTACAGAATAACCTTCAGGTCCTAGTCATAACCCCTCCTGGCTAGAGCAAAAATTAACCCTGTCCTGGCTGGAACCAGGACAACTTGACTCAATGAGCTAAAAAAAGAATCATATGAGTATACATATATCTGATAGAGAAAGATTTAATTTGGACAACAGTAGGGGGGGGAAAAGAAATAAAAAGAGAGATTGTTGATACAGAATACCTTAAAAACATTTAGAGAACTGTAGGAATGAATCAGGTCAAGCGTGTCAGTCCAGAAAAGGATAAGCTAATTTCTAGCAGTCCTTGTAAAATACACTTGTGCTATAATTTCCATTGTCCTATCTAGTCTTCTAACAGTTTAGTCCTTTCATATCTACAGATTTACCTATAAAGTACCACTGAAGAGGGAAGGGGAGAGGAGTTTGTTATTTCAGCTACACTTGATTCAAGTGACTTGGATTCAAGTTCCCAGACTTGGGTAACTTTGGATCATTGACTCTGGGATTCAGACTTGCATCAGCAAAAGAGAAGGTGGTAAATCTGTAACTCACGGAAGTAGAATGCCCATTAAATCTTCCCAGCATTTCACAAGTCTGCTAGATGCTAGCACAGTAAATGTTGTGGAAGGCCTAGAAATAAAGTGTTTAATGAATGAGTCATATCTTCCATAGTACCCTCTCTGTTTATACCAAGTAAGGAATCTAACCCAATTAATTTGCCTAATGTTTCCAAACACATCTTAGAAAATCATATTTATTTCCTTCTATAAAATGAATGTAGTTTTTATTCTAGTCACTTCCAATAGGATAAATTTAGACAGATATCCTCCATATATATCCATAAAAAAGTGTTCTTCAATGCCTGTGTCATGAGACAAATTCTGCACCTTAACCCTGTAAAAATTTGAATGCAGCATTTTGCTGTTCATTTTGGGTTTGTATTTTTTTTTTTCCTTTTGCAAGTAAATGCTTTGGGTTGCAATCACAAATATTTACACTACAATGAGATGGAGAGATGTTTATAGGTGGACTGCATGATAAATGTTTCTAGGTATAATCATGTCTTCATAGAAGCATTTTTTCTAGGTCTTTGTAATAGGAAGACTAACCATGACAATGTATCAGGAAGTTTGGTTGTTAAAGTTCATTTTAGTTGATGTATTAGTATAAATTACATCACTGGAGGGAATTTCCACCTTCCCGAGGAAAGACTGCCGTGAGAATTTACTGGTGATATGCTGCACAACTTCCAGGTAGATGTATACTTCAAACAGAATTCAATGTTGCAGGTACATTTTTAATTAGAAAGGTTGTGTAATATTGATCCTCCATATGTTAGCACATATCTGTTACATTTTTTTCTAAACTGATCTATCTATCAAGCTTCCCAGAAGATGAAGCTTTCTGTACATGTGCAGAAGATGAATCTCCACTTTTTGCACCTTCAAAGACTCCATTGAACCTGTTTGCATACAAAAGTTAGTGCTTGCCTAACCAAACAGTATTTGTGGGTGTCTAATGACTCTCTGCCTTTTGAATTTCCCAAACAAGTTTGCCACATCTGATATTATTAAATATTTAGAGTTGAAAAGGAAATTCTGCTTCAAAAATCACTACTTGGGTTGAAAACGTAGATTTAAAGTTGTTCAGTAGAAAAGCCAGACACTATGAGTCAGGCAGTGTGTGCAATGCTTTAATTTCTCTAATAAGACAGCATAATGGACCATTATTGTTTTTACATACCACCTTACTGTGCTCTTTGAACAAATTTTCTGTCAAATTTTCTTTTAGCCTCCATATATTACATTTGTATTGACCCCAGGCCTTTTCAAACCATTATGTTAGAGAAATGTTGAAGTGTTTCACTAAAAGTGTTAAAAGCCATTTGCAGCCTTCCAGTAAACATCTTGTAATGCATCTCTCCATTAGGGGTATTACATGTTAGTTTATGGCTATGTACATTTATACCTATATATACATATGACTCTACAGTTGTACTTTTGTATGCATAAGCATAAATATATACGCATAAGTATATCAATATACATATCTATAACTCTATACAGGAATTCTAATACTTATTATTAGAAACTTGCTGTTATGTATGTACAAAAGCACATTAGGAATGGACAGAAAAGTTGATAGATCAACTAGACCAGAAGTAAGCTCTGCCGCTGGTAGTTCTTACACATTCTAGAGCTGCTTTTTTGTTCAGAGCAGTCTCCTGGTCCTTTTTCATTCGTGAGACCACATTCAGCTTAAACATCCTTAAAAATTGTTTACATATGAATGTACTATTGCTTATGTACCCTGTGGACTTACAGAAGGCCTGAAGTTAACACTGGAACAATTTACTGTGAGAGTGGTGAGGCAGTGGAAGAGGTTACCTGGAGAAGCTGTGGATGCCCCATCCCTGGAGGTGTTCAAGGACAGGTTGGTTGGGGCTCTGAGCAACCTGGTCTAGTGGAAGGTGTCCCTGTCCATGGCAGAGGAGTTGGAACTAGATCATCTTTAAGACCCCTTCCAGCCCAAGCCATTCTATGATATGATATGATATTGTATAGGGAGGTATGTGACACTTTTGACATGGGGGATGGTCTGAACATACAGGTTGTGGGGAACCTCTAGGGCTGTGCTGTTTAAATATCCCTACCATGAGCAAATGTGTCATAAAAGCTCTTCATTAGCTCCACTTTGGAACTTCTGAGATCTGCTCCACTTCTCTTGTCAGTATTCAAGGTCTTTCATTCTTCTGAGGTTAGGAAGTGCTTTCTAATTTTCATGCAAAATTTATACCTGAACACTTTGTACTTGTTTATTGTTATGCACATATTAGCTTTTAGCTCAAATATCTCTTCACCTTTCTCTTGCTGCTTTTATCCTGACCTGTTTATGGATTGAAGACATATTTCACACCAGTTTTGATTTTCCAGTTTAAGAAAACCTTAAGTTTACAGTCCCTTCTAAAGGGGTATATTTCCTCTAGTCACAAAAAATATCTCTTTTCCAAATTGACTGAAGTTTGACTTCAGTTTTAATGAACTTCACTCCAGGATGTATGAAAAGAATTGTGTACACTATCCTCATGATATCTCCTACACTTATATAGGTATTTTTTTTTCTATTTCTTTACTGGAAATTATCTTCTAGGTTAGTTTCCTAGTTCAAGGACTCATTGCTGGTCTTTCCAAACACCAGTAAGGTGTTCAACAAACATAGCTTCAGACAGAAAATGAGCTCCACGCTTTAGTTGTTAGTCATGTTGGTGATGGGAAATAAGGAGAAGTTGTGTATTTCTTAATGAATATGTTAAATGATTTTAGAAGAGTTTTGGGACATTCATGACATTGTGAAACAAAGGTGTGATATGCACTGCTAATTGTAACTACAAACAATAATGGTATAGACCACTGATTCATTCAAATGTATAACTAATTGCAGTATGTACACAGCTAGTAATGGAATGAAGCAGAGAGCTATGTCAAGCTTGTGCGGTTATATAAAATAACAATTACATGATTAGGAGCTTTCAAGCCCTTTCAAAGCATCATGAACACAAATGCGAGAGGCAGGCCAGTATTTTCTGTTTGAAAGTTTTCAATCAGAAAAAGGAAAAGTGCTACTAATGTTAATTTTGGAGGAAACTTCTGTTCCTTAATTTTCTGTCTTGTAACAACAACAACAACAACAACAACAACAACAAAGAAAATTAAGGGTGAGAGAAGTTCTGATGGTATTTCGGTTTCTGTTCTTCACATTTTCCCTAGTGATACTTTCATTTCTCTTCACACCTTTTTTTTTAGCAAACACCAAGTAGAATAAAAATTAGAGTATGAAATATTTTGACATTTTCCTCCAGGAGATTTTTATCAGAAAATCAGCTTGCATTTAATGAGAATTTTTAATCTCTGTTCATCTAAATAAACCCAGCATATAATAAAGTAATTTATTCGTTTTTATATTCTTGAACTTCCATCTTCTCAGTTTTCTACACATATAGATCTCTTAATTCCATGGAGTGCAAAGTCTGGTAACATTTCCTATTTCTCTAAAAAAACCAAATCCACCAAGCAAACAAATAAATAACCAAACAGAAAACATGAAATGCTTCAGGACTTGGAATGAGACTTCTGACCTTCAGGTTAATCTTTGTTTTGCTTTACGGATGATCCACTCAGTGGGCCAGGTCCCATTTGTGCTATGCATTGTATAGACACAAACACAAGTCAAGAGTTCCTGTTTGAGTAAATCAGCTGTCTGTTGGTGAAAAAAACATAAGGTACCTGCAAGCTGGGAGAGAGGAGAAGGGGAGTGGTACTGGAAGAAAAGGAAAAATGAGATACTTCTGATCAGTGTGCAAGTAAAATGGTTCACAGCTGAGAAAACTTTCTACAAGCAGCAAAAGGAATTAGTGAGGAAGAAACTGCAGAGCACAGTCAAGTGATATTTAGGAAGCTCTAAGCAGCAAGTATTATCACAGAGCAGTACACAAATGCATTTTCCAGAATGTGTAGGAATACCAAGCAGAGATGGGATCTGACATTTCAGTAGTAAACAAGACTGAACAGATGCTCACTCCAAAGAACCTTGGATTTAAAATTAAGTGATCTCTATTTGGTGTCACAGAAGCAAAAAGAATAGAAAGATGCATATAGAGGACTGTCATTATCATAGCAATGAGCCATGAAAATGATATTTTGCTGGAGCACTTTGAATAAAGTGAGAACCTGAATGAAAGCTTTGTCAGTGTGGATGTATGTGAAAAGATACACCTTGTAGTGGGAAGTAGTTGTACTGAAGGTTCCTGTACCTAGAATCTGACAATATAAAAAGATGATGGAGTCAGTTACATCATACAGTTTTGAGTCTCACATGATTACAGCTTTCAGAGATGAGAGACAGCTTCACGATGTAGAGAGGAAATTTCAGAAGAGGAAAAGTATGAAGAACTGGCAAAAAAAACCCAAAACAAAACAAACAAACAAACAAAAAAACACAAAACCACCAAAACAAAGAACTAGAAAAAAATCCATACCCTCCTTAATTTTTGTCACCTTCAGCTTGTGTTTTAAAAAATCAGACCAGTAGTCAGGGAGACAAGGCAAGATTTCAATCAAGCAGGAGGGGACAAATCTTTAGAGCAGAGGTGGATCCAAAAATGTTGATCTTCCTGAAGGTGAAATATGAAATAGTGTTTGTGGACTGCTTTGTCCAGTGATCTGGTATAGATCAAAAGAAGAAAATCAAGTTGTGATGTCTGCGGGACACTGAAGAAAGGGCAGAGGAGAAACAAAAATACATGTATATGAAAATCTGGATTAGTTTTTCTGGAAGTTAACATAAAATCCCACTGAATAAAATCTGTAGCTGCACAAATGCCACAATGATGGCAAAATGATAATTCAAAAATATGTGGATCATGCAATCAAACGAGCCTATATATCTAGGCCTGTATAAATGTTTTCATAAGACAAATGTCATTAGAGGAAAAGGATTGTACATCACACATGGAAAATTGTGCACATAAAAAACCCCTGGCTAATAAAAAAGAAAACACATATTGGAAATCAGTGTTCTGAAAATATTTTTAAAGGCAGAGTAAAAAATTAAATGCATGCAAGTTCTTTGAGTGAAGATGCAGCAAAAAGGAGTAATTGTATACTGTAATCTGCTAGATGCATAGCACTGATAAGACCTGTACTACAGTTTTTGTGCAGTTTTGGAACCTATATTTTTTTTTTTAAATGGTGATAGATTTTTTTTAAATGGTGATAGAATGAAATTGATACAACATACTCCTGATTCCAAAGAGTGGACTAGAAATTACATTACACGATGCTTTTTCTTCTAAAAAAAAAAAAAAAAAGAAAAAAAAAAAGAAAGATTTTATATTGATTTTGTCCCTTCTGTGAGTTGAGTTTTGCATTAGATGACCTCCTGATTATTTTCCAACCTCACTCTAAAACCTATGATAATGACATTTCCCTAAAATAATAAAAGCAAAGGGCATAACAGAAGCTGTTTGACACATTCAAAAGAGAAATTACACTTTTACTCACATACAGAGAACTAGTTATCACAAAAAAACGATTGAAAGTGTTTGGAAGAAATGTATGGGACTCTTCTTTTGATGTTTTGATTTCGAAGTTCAATGAATTCCTGATGATGGGCTTTAGCAAAGCACAAATTTTGCCACAGTCATACACAAGTAACTGGGCTCCATACAAAGTAAAGTACATGAACGCAATGTCCCATGGTTTGGAGAGGGTCAAAGCAGTTGTCCCTCCTGGCCTTCTGCTCTGTGAATCAATGGATCATATTAATCTTGTTCAGAGTCTATTTTTTGGTAAGCTGTTCCTTCCTTAAAAGAGTTTTATTTTCTCCACCCTGATCTGAAGCAATTCTCTATGAAGTGACAGATTTCCCAAGGGAAATATCACAGTTTCATGATTTTTTTTGATGACACTAACTTGGCCTTTAATTTTGGGACTACAAGTAAGTTTAGAAGAAAATGTGACATGGCCAATGGTATGTGAAAAAACATCTTTCTGATACCTACTGGTGGCACACACTAGCTAATTATTTCTTTCCACAAACAAGAGAAGATGTAATGAAAAGACCACATAGATGATTTTTTTAAAAAAAATTTTAATTTCCTTTGCAATTTTTTAAAGAATAAAAAGAAGATTAAGGATAAAATATTAATGTCTCAGATAGTTAGTGTTAAATATTCAGGTTCAGAGTTTCAAAGATGCCTATGGGATTTGAACGACTGTTTCCTACTAATTTTAAAACAAATATTCAGGTAAACCTCAATTTTTAGTGAAAGTTGTATTTTAATCAGTGCATCGAAATATCACCTCTCCTGAATAGCTTTGTCAAATATAGACACTGTCTCTCTTGATTATTCTTTTCCTTTTTTTTTCCTTTTTCACATAATGGCCTGGTAACATGCTAAATACCTTCATCATTGCCTCAGCCTCCTTGAGTCTAGATAATAATAAGATAATAGATATTAATTAACTGGATGATATTATTACTTTCTGAACTGTATTTAAGTAATTTTCAAATGGTGACACTTAAAGAAATTTGGTTTTGTCCAAAATAACCAAAACCAACTCTAGGTGTTAGCAAGCTGCTCTTTAGAACCAGACTATTAGGGAATTCTAAATGTGAAACTATTAACTGGGTGATCCTTGATCCCTGACATGAGCTGCTATCCACGGGCCAGTCGTTTCCTGCTCATGTCCCTGCGGGAACTACAGTCTTAAGAAGATTACACTACGAAAATAGCAACCAGCTTGTATAGAAGACAAACCAGGAGAGAGTCCATTAAACCTTTCACATCATTACAAGCCTCATTGTTTTGCAGATGAGCAACATAAAGTAGAACGTATGCATGAGGCCTCTTACTGATTCTCTGGATACTAGGGATTTTAACTATCTGAACCTGGCTGATTACTGGTAAATGAATAAATAACCTTGAGATAATCCTTCCCTTTTATCGGAAAGGTGCCCGACTTAAATATCAGACAATGAAAAAAATGTCCAGATTTCCTTTACTGCCTCTTTGATTCTCTGTTTTCTGGGTACTATCCTGTAATTGCTGTGGTCACTGCTTTTTGCCATCTGCTCGCATCAGAAGTTGAAACTGGTGTTAGGATGGAATCTTATTAAGCTGGACCAGGGGAGGAAATAACAAAAAAAATTGTAAGTAGTTTTCATGCAGTATTTGATTTAAGGCACAGGCCACCTCTGAAAAAGATATTTTTCATGGGGACCTGGAGTTCTGAAGTTATCAATTTCCATGGCTGTATGTCACAACAAGTGGATAAAAAGTGATTTATTTAAAATTTAACTGGCTGGTTTATCTTTGTGATATGCTCCCACAAAAGCTATTTTTTATTTTCTCTGCTGGGTGACTGTTGATCATATTTCATTTATTCATATTTAATATTAATTTTCATGTGATTTTTTCCAATATTATTTTCATCTAATGTCAAAATGACGGTTTGTTTACTCAATTTTTGCGCTATTGCAATAATAGCAGAGAGCTCTAATTTTAGATCAGAACACCCGTACACAGGCCTTTTAGAGGTCTCATTTAATGATAAAGTGCATACGTGCAACTAATAGCTTGTTTAGCCAATTCTAGCTGAGTACAAGAATTCCTTAAAGAGAAAAGGAAAAAGGAAAATGACAGAATAACAAATATTAATCCATTTGAACCTCCAAGAGTAACCCTTAAACTCATATTCAGATCTAGGTTGATATTTTAGCAAAGGACTGTATATTTTCTTCTTTAGGGGGAACTGAGCAACTAAAATGAGTCAGGATAACAGATTCTTATTGTGTTAAATGTGAAAGATTTTTTCATTTATTATTACTTTTCATTTATCTGATCATATAGACTTTTTCCATTACTAGTGTGTTTTTTAGAACTTTAGGTGTTGATCTGCTGCACTAGCAATGGTCCTAATTAGCAATATTTACTCATATCTTGCATTTATATATCCTTTTTCCCTAAAGGATCCAAAAATGTTGGGTGGTTTGAACGAAGATCCTCCCAATTTGAATTCGATCCTAATCAATTTAGGTTCTTTTAATGCAGCTGCCTGAGTCTATCAAGGCTACAGGTAATCTCTAAAGGCTCTCCTGTTGACTCCCGATTCAGGATCGTGCACTTCCTGTGGCCTAAATGAGATGTGAATGAGGTTCATTGTTTGTGTATGCTTAGCGAAAGGGAAAATAAAAAGTCTCACAGCTAGTACGGGTGAGAAATTCTTCACAGGTCAGGGAGGTTTGCATACCCATTGCTTATTGTACCTTACTTATTTAGCCTAAATGCCAAAAGGCAGTGATGGGTAAAACTGAAAAGGTTGAATGGTTAAGTAAAGATTTGTTAAGAATAGTGATGCTTAACCAAAGCAAACACTCAAGCCACAGGACCTATGGAGCTGATTTTCAAAAGAAACTAATTTTTAAAAGAAAGATTTCTCATGTAACTTCTCCTGCTCCTCAGTTCTGCCTGGAAATGACTGCTAAAAAATTTTGGGGGAAAAAAAATAAAAGAAGATAAAATATAATTTTGTGTGAACTTAAGAGTCTTTCAAAACGATTTCTGGGGCTGATTACTCATCACAGGTCACATACCTATAACAGCAAGAGATCTTGTTTTTATCCCTGAGGAATGGAGGTCCTGTAAAACAAAGAAGTAACACTAATGAACACAGTATGAACTCATATGCAGCTTCAGTGTGTCTATAGGAAAACATCCCAGGCAGGTGGGTAGATAGGTAGGCAGGGAGAGGGGGAGGGTGGGGAGAGGGAAGTGGGGAGAGATTTGGATTAATTTATTTCTACTCCAACATTTATCATAAATCCATTTAATTCCCTCCTTGTACTCTGAAAGGAAGGTAACATCCTTCCATGATTCTAATCACAAACCCTTCACTTCTCGTGGTACTATTCAATTATTTTCCATCAGTCCTTGCAGATCTATTCACTTTCTCCTACTGCTTTCCTCTTACACTATTCAGTGTGAGTGGGCAAACTGCTTATAGAAAACCTGGGATTAGAAATTAAGGGCTGTTGCAGTTTATTGGTGAAAACCAAGCAGAATTACTCTCTGAGGAGTTGAAGGAAACTTATTCAGAATCTGACTGTATTTTACTTGGATCCTTTGGGTCCCATTAGTCCCTCACTTTCATTATCCTAAGTACCAATTCATTTCACTTACTCTCACCTTTCCCTATGGCCATATTGCTTACAATACCATGATACAATGATTTCATTTCTTTGTTTTTGTCTATGAAACTTTATGGACGTAATAAATAAAATACACTTTTCTGATGTATTTGAAACAGTAACTATACCCTTATGCATACAGATATCAAATTCATGCCCATTGCATGAATATTTTATGTGAAGACAAGTCCTAGAAATAAAATAAATAACTTTAGTATCTCATTAATGATTCCCTAATAAATACTTCTCTTACTATAAATCAACTGCATATTACCTTGGTCAAGATAATCACTTTTACTACTTGTAGGTATTCATAGCTCATAAAACAGTTGATACTATTTCTGTGTTAGATACAGTGGTTACTATGCTGAATACTTCAGACAGTTACCTGTCATTCCAGATATGTTTTTAAAGCAGTAATTAGGCTCAGGTAAACTGATTTTCATTATATATTATCTTGAGGTTTCTAAATATACTCAGCATAATGTGCTAGCTATATAAGGGGTTTTCAGCTGACCTTATTTGAGTGGGATTGTATTTATTATCTAAATACCCATTGTTAATCCCATATCAGTTAAGAAATTGTAATGCATGCACATACAAATATAAGTTAACTAGACTGTGTAGAGGAGAAAAGTGATTTACTGGATGCTAATCAGTTAGGCAGACACCAGAATGACTCACTAAACTTTATGTGGGTGAATATTTGTAAGTCTCTTTTTCGTGTGCTTTATGTCTGGTGACTTTTGGCTCATTTTGTGCATTTATTAGAGGCGGTAATTTTTTTTTTTTTTTTTTCATTTCTTACATATCTAATGTAATAAAAGCTGTAACCTCAATTCAGGGCCAATTTGAAAGAAATATTTAATTCTTACAGAAAGGAGTGTGCATAAAACTGGGTTCAGTTCCTCCATCAGGGAAACAGCAGCTATGCTATTCGCTGAATACCTTGATATGATTCAAAACCCACTCTTGTTTAAATTGGGTCTTACAGCTACAGTTTAGTCCTCTCAGAAGTGAATGATTTTATGTTGTATGGTCAATAGTTTGTAGGGAAAAAAAAAATAAAACTAAATTACTCAAACTTCGTATTTTTATCTTCTCAAAAACTTGCATCTACCTAACTGATCTTTGTTAGTAGATTTGAGATCTTTTTGTTTTGTTTTTAAACTGCAAATGGGGATAAATATGGGGATAGTTTTCTTCCTGCACAAAGTATTTTTCTTCCCATATAGGATGTTAGTTCAAAACCTATAATCAAGTTTATGCTGACAAGTTCTATCTAAAAATTTCATGCAAATCAGATTCACAGTGATTTTTGGAATTGAGAAACATAATGAGGTAAATGAAAAATATGTGAAAATAGGAGAAGAAATATAGGGTGGGAGTTCACTGAGGGGATTTGTCAACCTACCTATACAGTAGCCAAAAGAGTGTCTTTTCCTTTTTTGTTACAACATATTCTACTGACTTCTCTGTGTTTTAGAAGTTAAAATTCCTCAAGTGGCCTAAACTAGTACTAGTTCAGCAAACTCATCTGTAGTCTGAAGTACAACTGTGCATCATCAAAAATAGCTTGCCCTGTACTAAAACAGAAAAAGGAAACAGATGGCATGCAAAACCAGAGCTGTATGAATTTTCTGTCCTGTGACAGATTTTGAGGGTGAGTTTTTTCTGTATCACTTTGGGATATAGAGTAAGAATCTGTGAATATATATATCTATCTCATATATAAAAAGATGACATAGAGAAAAAATAGTGAGATAAATATACTTTTTTTTTTATTTCTTAGCATTGAAACATTTGATTTCAAAGGTTATATAATATTTTTAGAGTTTTTATTCTGAGATAAACAGGCAATTTCATAATGAGAATTCATTTTGTATACAAATGCCAAAGTTGGTCTTTTGTGTCTTGTGTTTAGTTTTGTTTTTATTGTTGTGGTTTTGTTTGTCTGTGGGGGTTTTTGTTTGTTTTTTTAAATACCAATACAAAATCACTGATGTTTAGAATTCTTTTTTTTTTTTTTTTTCCCCAGGCCTGGGGGGGGGTTTTATTTTT
>VXAY01007073.1:777670-818700 GCA_013399855.1 Oxyruncus cristatus
TTTTTTTTTTTCTTTTTTTTTACTTTGGAGGATTGTTTAAAACTACACGTTTATGGTTTTGTTAAATAAATATTTTCTATGAGAAAAATATTTTTTCAAGAAATATTTTCACAATGAACTTCATCCACTGTATGAATCAAATATTTTTATAAAACCATCCATAATTATATTCTGTATCTGACCTTCTGATTTAACAATAATCTCCACTCACTTTCTCATGGAAATTTAGAGGGTGCAGTTTTTAATACTCTCTTCAGGCTTACATTTTCTTGCAGGTCCAATAAATCCATTCAACTGAACACTAAAAGTTCACAACACCCATCTATGCTTTTTTGTTGCTGTCACTGTAGTTCTTTCTCAGTCTTTCATAAAGTGCATAATGTAGTTTTAAAGACACGGTCTTATCTGATAAAAGTTGTTTATCTCCATAAATCTTGTTATACCTGATGGAAATTTCATTTGCCTAGAAGAAACACTGGACAAGTCAGAGAAACCAAGGATTTTGGCAAACCTAAATACTTGGAGGTTTTGTCCCTATTATCTCTCAATAACTAGCTGTCAGTGTTCCTTTCTGTGCTCTACTTCTGTGTAATGACAAGATGCTAATAAGAATAAATTTTAATGTTGATTCTAGGTATACCTGGAGTATGTTCAAACGTTATTTTGAATTATCTATTAGATATTAGAGAAATTAAATTTTATTACCTTCTGACCTGAGTGTTTAAAGTCATAAGATGTCCTAAAATGGAATTTTTTTTTCATTTATACATCCTATGTCTTTGTCAGCATTATAAAAATGCTAGAACAAAGAAGTACAATATTTCAAGTCCTCTTCCCCTTTAAAGAAATGGACAAATAAATTTGTTAAAAACTTCCCTTGAAATGCTGTACTGCCTTGCCTTTGTGAAGCAAGAATCAAACCTGAGTCCATATTTCCATAATTCACAGTCTTCCTTTAACCTGATGTTTTAAAATATCCATTACAATATTGGTATTATGTTTTAGTACTTGCAGTATTATTGACTTTTCCAATAGCAACAATGAAACACAGCAAATCATCCTAATGACATTCTGGAGAAACCAATTAGTAAATTAGGACAGAATGTTAATCTACTCTAACACTCAAGCAGGACACACTTATCAATCCTTATCTACTTGGGCTCTCTCTAATGACAAAAGCAAATATTTGTCTAGATCTCCTTGGGTAGTAATTCCAAATATGGTATCAACATATCTAACTTGTTTTTTTCACAACTGATTTAGAGTAATCTGAGATATTCTGTTTGAGTTGTTTTGTTTCTCTCAATATCAATGTCTTTTTCTCTTTCTGATGGCCATGGAAACTCCGTATATTAAAACTGACTGTGCTAATGTACTTGGGGAAAAAAACCTGTTCCTGAAGAAAAAAGGTTAGGGAAGGGAAGATGCAATAAGACAGACAAAATGTGATACCAGCAAGTTCATAAGAAATGTCAAGAGCTTAGTGAAGAGAAATGGAAAATATCAAGCAGTTCTCCTAAACAGAGTTAAGAAATATCTGAGGTGATGACTCATCAAAAATGTAGCATAAAATGATCTGTAGATAAAATAATATCTTAACATAAATGACTTAAAAATCCATTGATACATAATGGTAATTACAACTTTGTACTGAATATATTTTAATTATCTGAAGATACAACAGGCTATATATGTTTTTCTAAGTGTGGGTGATGTAGTGTGCTTTACTACTAACTTCCTACAAGGCTTTTAATAGTTTACTTGACATTTGTTATAGGGGCAGTGTTTTGAGTCTGAAGAGATTTTATGTCCACCCCTGATACTAAAAGGAACAGTGACAAGGAGGCTGGTGATAGTAGATAGCAGGAAAAAAAAAGTTAACTGTGAATTAATTGTGAAAATCTTGGTCAGAGAAACTAATTTTAAGTATACTTGAGGAGGACTATGACTATAGCATGAAATTCTAGTGAGTTTTTGATTAGGTTGGGTTCAGATGACAGGGATGTGATGCTGAGAATATTCTGGTGATAAATTTCTTTCTGGCTCCTTCCTGAGATATTAGGATTCCTCTTGGCAAAGAAAAGCAGGAGAAGCAGTGACTAAAACAGCTGACTTCCAACAACATGCTAACTATTAAACATTTGAGAGATTTTGGGCAGCCAGAAAACTAGGGTAAAATGTAAGCACTGTCATAAGGATGCCTTATTCAGGAAAAAGGAAAACACATTTAGTCCTGCCTTGTGCTTCTGGATAACAGTTCAATGCAAGGTTTTTTAGTAATTGCAGAGGAATAGATTATATTGAGATTTTCATTTCAAAATAAACAAGACTGCCCTTCAGAAACACTGAATTGAAAAAGACGTTGTTGTTAGTAGGATGAGATTTCTCTAAAATAGCTTACTATACCTAATTTTCTCACTCTTCCAATAAAGAAACGAACTCATATTTTCTGTCTTTTTTCTCCCATGTCTTCTAACAATAGTAAGATACCAGCAAACTTCTGTCACAAAAATATGATTGTTGCATATAGTTAATTGAAATTCTTACATCCAGAAATGAACTAGTTACTGTGTCACAGTCCATCTGAGCAGCCTCCTTGTTTTTAATTAACATCTTCAGGTAGCAGTCTTATGTATGCTACATTCCTTGCTCTTAGACAAGGATTCTTTTGGGGCTGTTTAATTTCCATAATTTATTTAGAAGACATCTGCCTCCCACCATTCCTCTAATACTCTCATCTGCTTCAAAAAATTTCAAAGGTGTTAGGAGCTATATTTTTAGTGACAGCTTATTTCTTCTTGGCACATTCCTGGTACAGCAATCTTGGCAGACCTCAGTTTACAGAATATCCTGGTCTGTCATGTATTAAAACTGTTCTCTGGTTATCCAAGCCCTTAAAATACTTGTGAGTGTCAGGCTTGAAAGCGGATGGATATTTTGTTAGTTTATATTTAAATGCCAAGAGAGAAGCCAAAACATCCGAAGAGGCAGAGCTCTAAAAGATACCCACCCGGTCAGATACATGCAATACTCAAAGACATGTATTGGACAAACTAAACAGCTTGATGGTTTTGATTTCAGGCAAATGCCTGAAAAGTATGTCTAAATAAGTAACAAAACTTAATATATAGAGAGAGTTTTGAATAGCAATTATATATGCCATGGTATTTAAACAGATAGCCAGCTCCATCATCAAAAGTGAAGGCTCACCTCACAATTGTGTTCAGTAAATAAAAATCCAACCATTTTTTATTTAAATGTTTTTGGATTATGTGATAACCTTGCCTCCACCTCTTAAGTTGTTATAAATAATAATAAAAACTGCTAGCAATAGACCAGGTACAATTCATTTAAAGTAACACACTAGGAAAAGGAAAGAGAGTCCAGTGATAGGAGTGACAGCTTAGAGCTTGGAAGACAATCGAGATATCTTAGCATTGATGAAAACTCCTTGTGCTGCAATGCTTCCTGAGGATAAATACACTGAAGTTGTTATAAAAATGAGGGCTGTGCAGGTAATGCAGACTAATAGGCATTGCACTTGACTGTTTGTTTTGCTGCATTCTAATGATTCTGACATAAAGGGAAAAAGCTGAAGGAGACATGAGCTGAGATCTGCTGGCCTGCTAAGTAACTTTGAAAAAATCAGTCAATTTTCCTCATTTCTCCCTATATAGCCATGATAAATAATCCCACTTTTCTTTGTACATCATCCTGCAATTGTTTTATGACATATGTTATGTCAGTGTATTGTTGGTGTTAATAAAAACGTATTTATTCTATTTTTGAAAGAAAGGTGTAATGAAGGTGTAAAAAATCCTTTCTGTGAGCCTCTACTTGCATTTAGATAAAGGAAATACACTTTACTTAAGCAGTATAGTCTGGGCTTTTTTTCCTCAAATCTTAATATGTTCTTATGGAATTAATGGAAAAATATGGGAGCCCTCCAGTGGTGAAAATAATATATCTGGATTTCATAATGTAGCTACTTTGCTGTGACTGTTGCCTGTTTACAACGTAATTGCCATAGTTTTCTGACACATATGGATACTGATACCATCTTGATTAAGAGCAAATGATGTCATCCATCATTTGCCTGGACTTGAATATGAATGTCCCAGATGACATTTGCAAAGCCAAGAAAGCCAAATTTGTCTCACATTACTTCCTTTTATGTATAGACAGGAAAACCCTCAGGGGCTCTTTGTTTGTTTGTTTACTTCCCATTAAAAATCACATGGGTTAATCATGTTCTCCTCTTCCACAGGCTTCTCTCCTTTAAAGGTGTGTGGATGAAAAGGGATTTACAGTTGTAGTAATAAAGATTTTTTTTGGCCCAATCCATCCATTTTTTGGCTTCCTAGATCATCACTTCAATCCAGTCACCATTTGCCTCCAGAACTGCACTACCCTATGTAAAGCTGTGGGACACCCTTTTCGAAAGGCTCTGGACAGCCAGCCAGTCACTGCCTTGAAATTGCAGCCTCAGAGCACATTGTTCTGCTTCAGCAAATGAATGCACATTTTGTATTTCTATGCTCAATTTGTCATAAGAAGGAAGGGTTATTATTTCTTTGGAAAAACCTCTGTGCACTCCAAAAAGAAAATGGAGATCATAATGGGCTTTCCAAAAAAAATGTAACTATAGCTTACTCCACTTACACCTGCAGAGTCCAGTGGGACTACATTCCTTCCCTAAATGTTTTAATCTGTCAATACTACCAAAAAAAAAAAAATCTTTAGTATGGAGCTCTTGTACCTTTAATTCCAGTTTGTAAGACTTCTGGACATTTTAAAATTAAACATGCCAGCACAATTGTCAGACATCTTCTCCTAGTGAAGTTTCAAATGTGGAGTTAAAAGCAGTTTCCTTGTGAGTGATGCACATACAAAATACAAATGTCTGAAAAACAGCAGACTTTTCAGAGAACCCTTCTGTAGCACTAGAAACAATAGGAAACAGGAAGAGAAAAAGATTAGATGTTTGTCTTCTTTTTAATGAGGGTAGCTTTTTTGGAAACACATGTTGAATAAGAGCATGGTGATACTAAGAATATTTCTTTGAAGCAGTTGGCATCAGGGATATTCATAAGCAGCCCACAGCAGAAGCTGTATATCCAGAAACCGACTGTAGTACAGTGATCTGCACCACAGTTGTCACAGGTAGACTCAGAATAGGCATAGGAAAGCTCATCTTAATGATAGATATGCAAGTGTGCACACACACCTACTGCTTTGCTTTGTGTTTAGCCAGAGGAATATTTCTGAGTACAGAGGAAGGAGGAGGAACTGTATTTCTTTCTCATTTTGCTTTCTGTTTTATTTAATTTCAAATCTAAAGGCAGGCCACTGAAATATACAGAACTTCAGAAAGTTTTTAAGAGGCTGAATCTATTTCACATCCTTAGCTTTTGGATTTCACTGAATTTTACCATTTTACCATATACAACAGTTGCAGGATCCAGGACTCCTATTGTCATGGAAAAATAAAGGCCTCATTTAATTGATGGAGCTGTAATGTGTGATGTGTGTTTGTTAGTCTAAGACATCTACTCTTTCTGTCAACTACCAACTCCAGACACCGCTGAGTGTCCTCTCTTAGGCTGCATGTAGAGGTAGTAGGTCAGATCTATACACTGCTCTCCAACAAAGGAGGAAAGGGGCAAAGGAAGATTTGTGTGCTGCAGGGACTAAGTGAAAAGAGATACTAAGGAAAAGAGATACTTTTTTTTCTGACTGGGAAGTTATGTGATTAGCATGTGATGGGCAGCTGGCCCCTTAACCACTGGCTCCATAAAGATGAGCCTAGCCTCCCTCTCTTCCAGGAAGACTCTGACCTATGTAATCTGACCAAAACAGAGCTGAGAGGATGCTGATTTTAGTTACCAGGCCCACATTATGCACAGTTCACTTATCATTAGGAGATGTTAAAAATTTGCAGTGGATCAAGCAGCAGCAACTTCGGGGTGTGCACGGCACTTCTAATAACCATGTCTACTTGGATCAGCTCCCTGGCTGGGTCGGGGCAACCTCTGCATTTCAGCCCCCTGTTTTCCCTCAAGGCCAAACAGTCCCATGCCATTGCCCTTCACCATCCTCCAGATCCCTTGGAGCACCAAGAGTCTCTAGCTGCAGCTGCTGGAACCATGACTTAGCAACTAGGAGTGCCACAGCTGCAATTTAATTGTCCAAGAGTTTGATTTTTTTTTTTTTTTTCACTTGGAGGGATGTGTAGGGAGAATAAGAAAAAAAAAAAAAAAGAAAAAGAAATATGTGAATGATGAGTAGCTTTAAGACCCAACATATTAATTTTTCTCTAATTGTTAAAAACAACCCCACCAAAAATACAGAAAAAAAAAGTTAATTTGTGATTTTATGATAATAAAGGAATTCTGCAGTTTTGACAGGCAAAGAGATTTTGTTACGTTTGTAGCTGTCAACTGATCAAAATAGAAATTAAATGGACTGATTTTGATGAATGTTTATTTAAAATTTACATATAGTTTCTAGCTTTTAGTAACAAAGTAAAATTTTCTTTGCTTTGGCTCAGTGTTGGACTTGTCACCCAATTTTAATTATGTAGAATTTAGATTTCTCAGCCAGTTGTCTCATGAAAGTCAATGGAGGGATACAATGAGTGAGTATTGGGTAGTAAGTCTCCAAGATTGACACTTATATCAAATAAAGTGCCACCACTGGAGTGTATGTCCATTTACACTCACTGTTCATGGAGCCTAGACAGCAGACAACTAGGTCAGACTTTGATTAATGTTTAGGTGGCAGAATTAGATAAAATAATTCCTACCTGACTTTCAAGGTGATGAATTTTATATTTTCAATTGCATTTTTGTTTCCCTAGTTCATCCTGAGTAGCAGTTTGCTTGGACATGGATTTCACCAAAAATGTGATGCCTATTTCTTACTGCGTTCTATTGCATTTGCTTTTCAACCACTGATTTATTTTTGCCTATTCAGTGGCTTCATAGCAGAATCATGTAACACCTTTAAACATTTAAACACGATAAATACTCTGGAAGGATTGATTTCTTTCATTGTACACCTGAAATTTTACTGCCATCTGTCTAAGAATCAAGATTACCAGGACCCTGCACTATAAGAAAAAATTGTCTAACTATTTTTACTGTTTTGCTGAGTCTTAACTGTTTCTATGAGTTTTTATGAAACTGAATTTGGTTTTCACTTAATTTTTGTTTCAATGATATATATTGATTTTCCTTCCTCTATATTTAAGCATGCCTAAGTAGAGAATGTAGTTCAATAGATTTTACAGCTCTATAAGAAAACAAAGTCACGTAGCAACCATAATGTTCTGAAATATGTGAGAAAAGTCTGTAAACAGCCTTCTTCTCCAGTGGCTCAGTCCTAACATTAAGATAAGATATTCCTCAGTGAACACACAGAAAGCAAATTTTCTTGAGACTGAAAATAATACGATTAACATTGTGATGCATTCTAACAAACTAATGGGAAATAAAGAGCAGAAAAAGACAATGTATGGCATTGATCACAGTTCTAAAACCTAAAAGTAAGATGGCAGAGGAAAAGTTTACTCTGACTTTTACTTAATTTTTTTCAGAATCTGTTGAAAGTGAAAAAAGTTCTGGACCTCATGTACTTCCTTACTTTCATTTTCAGGAAAGAAAAACACAATACTTTTTGAATGACTTTCTTTTTTGTTCCATCTTTCTTCTGTTAACAGAAACAGTATTTAATTTCAGTGTGAGCTTTGGCATATTGCAAAAGTTGTGCATGATTTTGTACCAATTGCTAGGGCTTTTAGACCAACAAACAAACAGAAACCTGTTTCGGAGACAAATTCTGAACCTTAAAAAAAGAGTTCCGACTTTCCTCTGATTTGAAAGAAGTTTATCTCAGACCAGAATCAGGTTTAACTCAGAGAATGGGCACATCAGCTCATTAATTTAAACACGTTTCACTGCAACAGACTCACTTGCTTATATTTTCACTTTTAAGCAAAAGTCAATATATATACATTGCAAGATAAGGTACTTGGATGTTCAACATACTTGCACAATTTGCTAACAAGACATTTTAAAGAACTGTGATGAGAAATTTAAATGCAGGTAATCTGAGGGCTTTATGTAATATGACTTCATTTTAACTCTCTAGAATAAAGCTAATCTCTGTCCTGTAGTACTGAGAAGCAGTTTTTGATTCTTGAAAGTGAGTAGTTCAATTTCATTGAAGTGTTTACATGGTGAATTATTTCTGCTTAGTTTTGGCTTACCAAAAGAACTTAAAATAAATAAAAAGTCCACAGCAAATCCCCACAGAGTGGTTTATTGTGCATCACAGCATAGTTGTAATTTCACATGGGCTAGTAAGCTTATTTGCATAATACAAATTTTAGCCCAGTTTTATAATGAATTAGCTGTGTGAGTGTGGTGACCCACAATTGGCTGCACAACTAGAGCTCAGTAAAAGTGGTGACATACCACATTTCCTCATAGCAGCTCAGTTGAATTGCAAATATAATAGCCAAGAGCATGTTTTTTTCTGAAAGCATCTGGGAACACCATCACTAGTGCAAATGATCCTTTAAGCATATTATTTTTTTGCTGGTACTTTATTGTTGCCTTTCCAATTAATTTTTTTTTCTTCTATTTTCTATGTATTTTTTTAGACAGTAAAATTAACAGGGCAAGTACTCAAATATTATTTGATGGTGATAAGTCATTAATACTCTTAATGCCTACATTAGTAGGTATATTTCAGTTCCTCTTCACTGTATATGAACAAGTGAAGGTATGTTTGGACCTCTACAACATGACAGAAAACAAGATACACTTGCCATAGTCCACGTGAAACAAGCCTTTAACTCTCTGACAACAGTTCCTGACATTTATAGCACGGCTCCTGAGGGCCTTAATGACCATCATGTCAAGCTGAATCTACTATTAATGTACCTCACTACTAAGGAGTAAGTATTACGGTTTTTATCCTGAGTGTGAAAAGTCCGTATTTCATAAGGAGCTTGAGTCTAGCTGAGTTATTAAAAGGTTCTCCATAAGGAAAGAAACAGTCATTCTTTTCTCTTCTTCTTTTTTTTTTTTTCTACAGAATTTCTGCCTGCTGAAATTTTCTTCTCTTGAAAGGAATTGATCTGCATTTAAATTAAAATACTAATCAGATAGCTAGCCAAGACTGTCTATTGTTTTACAAGGTTGTGTAGACAGCAGAGATATCATCCCAGGTTCATCTTCACATGGAACCTCAAATCTCAAATATATTTAGCAGGACTTTCATATTTTCATGCCATTAGGCAAGAATTTACTTTTTTTTAATTATTATTCAGGACCTGATTCTAAAGAGATCAAGACACAGAACATCACTTGTACAACAAGCAGGAACTGGAAAGAAAGGTTTGCAGTAGTGACAGATCATTTTTGTATGTTCGTTTTGGGTCCAGATCTGGGACATTCACAGAGTCATTGAACAGTTTTCATTGGAAGAGTTCCCCACTCCTCATCTGCTCTATCCCCTTGCTCAAAGCTGTATCAAAGAATTTGCTCAGGACATGTCCTCTCCACCTCTGGAAATCTGTTTTCAAGAAGCTAAATCATCACACAAACCCTAAACCTCCTTGACATCCATCGGTAATTCAGATCTGACCAAACACCCAAAGTAGATGCATCCCAAAGTACGTGTTCCTTTTACAGACCTTGTTCAGGTGGGGTTTCTCCTGTGTATATATAAAGTCTAGGATTAATACAACTTACTATTGTGCCAGGCACCCTTTGCTAGCTCTTTAATCAGTGAACTGAAATTTGGCATTTCTTGGGCATGATTCATCTGATTGTATAGTAGATTTCTAATACAGGCCAGATGAATAGTGCCCCAGGGTGTCTTTTTTATGTGGAATCCATTGCCAATAAAGGGACTCTGGGGAGATCAGCGCAGGTGTAGACATGTACACATCTGAAATTAGATGAGATAAATTGTATCTATGGATTTTTCTTGAAGTGATAGCAAAAGAATTACCTGTCAAATTCAGGCTTAATGGGTTATGGTAGATGGGTTGTGTGTTACAGGTTGTAGGCGAACTTGATGTCCTTTCAAAAAGGGTACTGAAGTATTTTTGAATTGACATTATATCAGTAAATCCTCTTCACTTTTTTCATTTTCATGTAAAAATTTTTAAGAAATAAGCACTTTTATTAGTTCATTTTTCTATATGGAATAATTGAAGAGACATACAGCATGTGACTGGAATTATTTTCACAATACTGAATATGTAATATGTCAGTAATTCACGGTCTGTTGGAAGAATGAATTTAAACAAATGAATTTGCCTCTTGTATCTTTTCCTGTTTTCATTTCAGACTGCATAAGTGAGGACTGAAATAGATTAGAAGAGAATCTTTTGAGCAGTGCGTGCTAGTGAGGAAATATAAGCATTTTGTTTACAGAATGACAAGTGTGATAGCGTTTTAAAAGCAGGAAATGAGCTGGTATTGGTAAGTCAATCTATACCTTTCTTTTTCCCCATGCAAAACCAGAGGTTAAGGTAAGTTAATATCTGAGTGAGGAATGTAGAACGTTCTCTTCAGATGCATAGATAACCAAGAATTTTAGCTAAACTAGAACAGTGGAGTTAAAGTTCTTGTATAAGGCTGTTAACAGTGAAGGAAACAAAGGATATTATAAGGATCTCACAAAAAGGAAACAGAAAGCCTGAGGAGACTGCTTATTTCAAAGGAACAGGAGACCATGAAATTTCTAATGCAGTGACAGCTGGCACTACCTGATGTAGCACATACGTGTCTCCACCGCGCTTCATGATAAAGCTGTTCAGTTTGCATCATCATGTGGCTCCTACAGTCCCCAATAAATGTTTCTTTGTTCCTTAAAAACATTCCCCTCTTTAACGAGACACTGCAGCATTAGCTGTTTCGGCATGAATTCCAGGCCATAGACTGGGATCTGTGAAGTTTACTGGACGGGAGCTAACGTTTATCTGAAAAGCTGTACGAATCACATGAGGCTTTTAACCTTCTATAACCGTGCAATTGCTGCAGAGATTACCATACTGCCATTTATGTAGGAGGAAAAATAATTATTTACAGTACATTTTCAGTTACATAAATTGCATTTTTGTCCAAGGTTAGATATTATGAGAATTAAGGACCTACTTTTCACATCAAATACATTTAGAGTTGTTGTGAATCTGTCAATCCCCCTTCCTGATTTTAATGGATTGATGCTCAAAAATTACTTCTGGTGATCTAGTCGACTATTAGAAGCATATTCGACTACATCTTTAGTTTTAATTAGTTGAGGTGTGGAGTTTTGTTTGGTTTGGTTTGGTTTGGTTTGGTTTGGTTTTTAAAGTACTCACTATCTGGTGAGGCTCTTCTCATACACAGAGCAACTCTTGTACCAACCTTGGAAAGCAGAACCTAACTTTAAGTGGTTTACCTTGCTGTTAGCACTTGGCAGTTCAGGTGCTATAACATGTCAAAAACTGATTCATTCTCTTGGTACAGCTAGAACTGATGCAAGTAGTGAATCTCTCAGGGTTTTCACATCTTTATTTCCTTCATAGTTAAGGCCAATGATTGGTGACAGCTTTGTCAGCTCATCACATAATGTCATTGGAATTTTATGTGGCTGGTTGATAGTAAATTTTCCCTTTCATTTGTTAGAGGTACAAGCCAACAGAAGCCTGAAGAGAGAACTTGCATATAACTTGTTTTATGCAAGTTTGTAGTGAAAAATGTGTAGATAAAAACAGCCTTTTGTTTATTTGTTTTTCTTTCTTTTTCTTTTCCAATACCTTAACCCATTTTTAAACTGTTGACTACTAAGCAATAGTGAAATGAAATTCTGGAACTAGAATCTAAACATAGAAGTGCAACAAGTGTGCGAGCACAGAATTCCTATTGCACTGCTTTTAAAGCTTCACAGACAGAGCTGAAAATATTCCATTTTAGCTTCCACACTCTCTCATGCTGTAATAGTTTCCTTGTTCCTTATGGGCAGGTCATGCTACGTATTTCCCACAGAATTCCCACAGAGGACCTTTGACACGTTCATGAAGTTACAAAAACATTTGGATGAGCCAGTCCACAAAAATGGAAAAACATACTAAAACCTTCCTGAGTAAAATAATATGAAAAAGCCACCAAAGGCAAGTTGATTACCCTTATAAGACTGTTTTTTCAATTTCCCCATTGTAGTTCTTTCTATGGTGCCCTGATGGTCACAAATTACATCTTTAAAAAAGCTTTTTCAAAAGCAAAAGTTGTTATGCTAATGTATGACACATAAGAGTCAGTAATAACATGCAGATAACAGTGCATGTTTCTTCAAAGTAATTGGGTGTCTAAGAAACTACACCTCAAGAGACCTAGGCTCAATGGCAAGATGAAGAAACATCTTTAATGTCTAAAAGAGTGTAAGTCCACAAGTGTGCCACATTATTCAGCTTCAGGTAATTTAAGAACAACCCAGTGTAGGATTCAAAGGTACCCTAGGGTCCTAGTCTTGGAGATTGAAAGAATATATTGTAATGTGAAAAATTCTGAAGTCTTCAACCTCAGGATGCAAAAAACTTTCAAAAGTGAGATTTGAACCCAACTGAGTATTGTAAGCAAAATACTAATTGTAGGATATTAATATGCACACTTTGCAGAGCTACTAACCCTGTAGGATTTTAAAAGATGTTTCACCTACGATATATATAAAGTATATGACATATATTTCTACATTCTATCCGCATGGGTCATACAACTATCCTGGTATGAATCTGTTGAATAGTGTGTTCTCTCTAGACAGCACCAGGTACGATCTATTAATCTGAACTGTAAGACAACAATCACATTTTTAATCTTTGACCAAAAAATGATTAATGTTTGTTTTAATTAATATCCTTCTGTGGAGGATGCATTAGGATATGGATTAAGATAAGGAAATGGACCTGTTGGAGGGAGCCCATGTTGAAGGTCATGAAGATGATCAGAAGGCTGGAGCACTCCTCCTATGAAGACAGGCTGAGAGAGTTGGGGTTGTTTAACCTGGACAAGAGTAGGCTCCAATAAGACCTTATAGCAGCCTTCCAGTACTTAAGGAGGCCTACAAGAAAGCCAGAGAGGGACTTTTTACAAGGACACATATTGATAAGACAAGTAGTGATGGCTTTAAACTGAAAAATGATAGGTTTAGATTAGATATTAAGAAGAAGTTCTTTATTGTGAAGATGGTGACACACTGGAACAGGTTGTCCAGAGAAGTCATGGAAGTCCGGTCACTGGAAGTGTTTAAGGCCAGTTTGCATGGGACTTTGAACAACCTGGTCTACTGGACAGTGCTCCTGTCTATGGTAGGGGGATTGAAACTAGATGATCTTTAAGTTCCCTTACAAACCAAACCATTCTATGATTCTATGATATAGTGTTATAATTTTTGATGTCTCAATCTTGTTATTTCTCGTTTGGCTTTGGTAGACCACAATTTGTTAGGAGCCCTTGCTTCGTATTTCCCCTATGTCTTCAGGTGAAAATATGTTCCATTATTGCTAGCAGTTGTATATGTAGACACTAATTATTGTGGTTCAAAATATAGAAATCTTGAAAAGTGAATCTTTAGAAAGTGGAAAGAAGAAATTATTCTAAGATAACAATTTTGGTATCTGCACTTTTTCTTATTTTATTTCTTCAATTTATAAGTGTATCTTCCAGGAAAAACATGAGAGAACTCTCAGTGGATTTTTTTATTTTCCACTTAATCAGGAAAGAAATAAACTTTAGTCAGAGAGCAATCTGCCTTTAAGAAGAAGAAAAGTCATAGAAACATTGAATCACAGAATCAAAGAATCAAAGAATATTCTGAGTTAGAAGGGACCAACAAAGATCATTGTGTACAACCCTCAGCCCTGCTAAGGAGTCATGACCATCTCCAAGAGTCACACCGTGTGCTGAGGGTATTGTCCAAATGCTTCTTGAACTCTATCAGGCTTGGTGCCGTGACCACTTCCCCGGGCAACCTGTTCCAGCGCCCAACAGCTCTCTGGGTGAAGAATCAATTTCTAATATACAACTTAAAACCTCCCCTGACATAACTTTAGGCCATTCCCTCTGTGGCGTCACTGGTCACCACAGAGAAGAGATCAGTGCTCGCCTTGCTTCTTCCCCTCACGAGGAAGTTGTAGACTGCAGTAACATCTTCCCTCAGTCTCCCCTTCTCCAGGCTGAACAGACCAAGTGTCCTCAGCCGCTCCTCATATGGTTTCCCCTCAAGGTCCTTCACCATCTTTGTTGCCTTCCTTTGGACACTCTCTAATAGTTGAATATCTTCTTTATATCACAGTGCCCCAAACTGCACACAGTATTCAAGGTGAGGCTGTACCAGTGCAGAGCAGAGCGGGACAATCCCCTCCCTTGACCGGCTGGCGATGCTTTACCTGATGCCCCCAGGACATGGTTGGCCCTCCTGGCTGCCAGGGCACTGCTGACTCATATTCAACTTTCTGTTGAGCAGGACCCCAAGGTCCCTTTTCCAGAGCGCTGTTCTCCAACCTCTCATTCTCCAATCTGTATGAAAAGAATTATAGAATCATCAAGTTTGGAAAATACATCCAAGATCATCAAGTCCAACCTTCAACCAAATATCACCGTGCCTACTAAACCACATCACAAAGTCCAATAATTTCTGCCTGCTTTTTAGAAGAAAGTTTTATGTCTTTGTATAGCTTATCATATCTTTTACTAAAATCATGGTTTCTTAAACTGTGCATGGATAGGATGGTATTCATACTTATTCCAACAGGTTTAGTTTATTTTGGTCAGGGGCTTTCCTTTCTCATGATATCTGATGCTCCAGTCAGTACCTTGATTTGGAGAACCTTACACCATGATTTATTCATAATCTTTGTATGATTTGTGTAATTTAAGAAGTGTGATGGAATGAGATTACAATAAGATGCTGCTGTCACAGTAGTTTTAACCATGATTTATCTTAACAACACTGATTAAATAATCAGGCTCTTGAAAGAGTATTACACTAAGAAATTGCCAGAGACAAATTTCTGTTAGAATATTATTTTTAATTTATTGTGCTTGAATTGATTAAGAAAATTTCTGAATTTCTGCAGATATGTTAGTCATGACATATGTCATTGACAGATGGTCATTGACAGATGATAAGCAGTATAAAGGAGGAAGATTGTAATTTTTCCATTTTTTTTCAGTATGTTTAAAATCTAACTACTGTTTTAGCTGTCTGACAGGACATATTTCTATATATTTTTTTGTTCCTTTGTGTAACGAAAATGTGTGCTCACTTACAGTTTAAAAAATTAAACCCCTGTCTACTTGTTGCAGACAAGGCACGTGAGAACTACACATCTATATCTCATAATGAAGTTCAAACCACACAGTGTGACTTCAGAACAAGGTATTGACTCAGTATTCTAAGTATAATATAAAATACAAATCACTTAAACGCAGACTAAAAGGAGTTGGTGATTTAAGCATTTGTCTTAAGGAACTTGGTGAAAAGGTTGTCTACAAGTTACATGAAAACAAACTTGCCCATTCATGCTCAGATGTGTTTGTTTCGAGAAGATAGTCATCTATGTCATTCTTGGTGCTCTGAAGAGATTTAAATTTAGATAGATGGGTGTCTGAAATCAACCCAACTTGGCTAAGATAGGCATGATCAAGAACAGCAGTTGTGTACAACTTCTGTATCATAGTGTAAGGAATTGAGGGCTTATTCGAGAAGCTGGGAGTTCATATCCTAAATACTGTTTGAGTTGAGAGGATCAACATTTTTCTCCTGTCAATAAATGTCCATTAGAAATAGACAGACTAAATACAGAGCTGAAAGAACTCCACTTCTGCATTTAAGAACCCCTGTTTAGGTTCCTAAATTTTCAGTTGAAGAGGTAGATATCAGGGTCTTCCTGAATAACATGGATTGTCTTTTGCAGAAACTTCAAAATTATTTCAAAAGTAGCAGAAAATCTAGTTTAAAAATGTTCAGTGTCCACTTTAAATTGCCTAAACTCCAATAATGCAAGTTGTTTGATAGGTTGATGTATCCCATTCTAAAATTGCTGTATAAGCTAAACAGATAAATAATTTCCTCTGGAGGTACTTACCTCTCTTTATTGACTATGAAGACCTGAAGTTAAGTGAATTTTCTACGCTTAGGTAAACCCCCTAAAATTTCAGTCAGATGCTGTGAAATTAAGCACATCAATAAGACGGCGTAATGTCACCCTTAATTTCTGTTGCATACTGACTGCTTAAATATTTCACTCAAACTACAGTGATTCTGTGAAGCTAAAATGTGTAACAATAACTAGTGGTGAAGTTGTAGAGACTGTTTATTTGCGCTTGTACCATTTAATCTCATCACTGTGTTGTCATTGCATATTTCAGTACATTGGACTGACTCTCCTCTTTTTCAAAGCAAGATGAAGTGCTGTCTGCCTTTCAGATCCGAGATCACGATGCTCATTCCAGAATTTTAAAGACCTGATTTCTGTGTCCCTTTCAGCCACTGGACAAAGAGTCAGACCCATATTTTTCAAGTCTTACTAGACTTTCTGACTAGAGGCAACAGTCTGATGGGGTCACGCTGTCTGGTCAATATTTGAATGACATGCAAGAGTGGCCTGGCAATGAGAATCTGTGCTTGGTTAACAAGTGAAGCAGACACCCTCCTGTAAAGGAATTTTAGCGGTACTTATGCATCGTACATTAAGGAGAACAAAATACACAAGTACCCTTCAAGTTTCTGTTTAACTCTCAGCTGAAATGTGAAAACAGAACTATTTAGATTAAATTCACTCTTTAGAAGTTATTTATTTCTATGTTTCATGGTAGCTGACGTCTGATATGAAAGAGTTTTGCAAATCACTCTTCATGAAGAACGAATAAAATATTTCTAGTATAAAATAATTTTAATTAATTTTAACTTCACTTTATAATAAATTTGCCCTCGTTTAATATATGACTTATTTATTCTGCTCTTTTAATAAATTATATTTTTCAGGAGGGAAAAGTAGAGCTAGGCCTTGTTGGGTTGTTCAGACACAGAGCAATGATATTTGTCTTTTTTTTCCTTTTGTTCAATGCCATGCTATTTTATGAATTGTAATGTTTTGTTATGCCACCTGGATATCCAGAAGAAGTTCAGTCTTCAAAATATTGTGACAAAATCTTAAATAAAAAGCTGCTAAAATTAAATAAACTAATGGTGCAGCACATGAAGTAGTCATCAGTTTCTTAACATTGTTTAAGGACTGGTTCCTATCATAAGTACAATTTTCTATTTTTGTTTTAGTTGCTTTTGTGAAATATTGTGTCCTTTTTTTTCCTCATTCAACCCTGATTTTATCCAGAGTACGAAGAAACATCTATAAGGCTAAAATAGACAGCTAACATTCTCCTGGTCACTGAATACACATGAATTCTGATTTATTATTGTAACATTTAAACATATAAACAGTCATCTATGCATACAAATACAAGAGAATAATGAATAAAGGTGTGTGATTATTTTTACAGGATTTAAAAATATAATTTTAAAACATTTAAAATATAACATTTTGCTTGCCTTCTTTGTCATTGAATAATAAGGGCATCCAATAGATTTAAAAACTACTTCTAATAGGATTTTTTCTTTTTGTTTGAAAAATTTAACTTTCTTCTTTGTTATTCTACCTTAAGCCATAATTTTCATCAATAAACTGGAAATCTTTGATCAAAGGCAATTTCTAAAAAACTGTGGAAAATATTTTGATAAAAAATAAAATTTACCGGAGACTTCCTAAGAAATGCATATTCAAATTGTTCTTTTGCAAGAGGCATTACCTTATAGATGATTTTCCTATGATATACGTATTGATTAGAGAGCTATTGTGTTTCACCCTGTTTAGTATTTCACTAATCTGTTGAAGCAAGGAATGAATAATAAGGATCGAATCAATTTATGGAAAGTCAGTTTATACAGAGAATGTTAAATGATAGAAATTATCCTCTGCAATGTAGTGAATATCTCATTAGTAAGTCTTCAGAAGATTTTGGATCTCTTAATGCTTACTTTCCTCATATTTTGCTGCTGGCCTTTTAACAGTCCAGAGACTCCATCACTAATTATTCCTTATCACCTATCATCTGGCACTTCAAGCCCTGTCTTCCTTCCTAGAAAAAAGGAGAGCCTTTTAGGAAAATTTTTCTGACAGTGTATACTTAAGAACACCCATTTACTTCTTCTTTTGTCTTTTTAATAATTGACAGAAAAACTTTACCACTTTCTCTTTTGCTACCTTCAGATGTCAGAGTTAAGTTTGAATGGTCTTTCTCCTGAGATTTATTAAAATAAGTACATCTTTCTACTTATCCTTTCCAGTGTCTTCTCTGATGGGTTTCTCTCCCTGTCTTCATTTTCTCTCTCATAATTCTTACTTCTGCACAATATCTGTCTTTATATTCCTCGTGAGACTTTCCCCATGAGGACACCAAAAATGTCACATGGCAAGCTTTTTATAAACAAGAGGTGCTCCAGTGCAACTAAAGTAAAATGTAAATCCAACAGTATCATTAACTTCAATGGTTTTCATATATAAGTGTTTCACAATAAAATTATGATATATGCATAAGAACATTGTCTGTTCATCAGAAAATAAGAGAAGAACAAAGAATATTTGTAGAATCTGGAGCATGAGAGACTTACTCTCAATGAGAAGGATCAGGTTATGGAACTTCAGGCAAGATTGACATATATAAGTCCGTGGAGCCTGATGGCATGCAATTAGGTGTGCTGAAGGAGCTAGCTGATACCATTGTGAGGCCACTGTTGTTTTACCTTTGACAGGTACTGAGGATCCAGAGAGGTTCCTGAAAACTGGGAGTCTGAATGTCACTCCTGTCTTCAGGAAGGACAAGAAAGAAAATCTAAGCAATTGCAGGCCAGTTAGCCTCATCTCAATTCCTGCATAGGTAATGGAACAACTAACCCTGGAAAAGGTTTTCAAACACATGGATGACAAGAAGATCATCAGGAGCTGTTGGGTGTATAAAGTCACGTTTGGCCAACCTTATAATCTTATGTAATGAGGTGACTAATAAAAGGATGGTAATGAATGTTGTTTCCCTTGGCTTTAGTAAGGTGTTTAACACTTTCTCCCATGACACCTTCATAGATAATTTGATAAATTGCAGATTAGATAAGTGGGCAGTGACATGGATTGAAGACTGCTTGAATAAGTGAGCCCAGAGGGTTGTGATCAGCAGCACAAAGTCCATTTAGGGACAGGTCACATGTGGGCCAATACTGATCAGCATCTTCTTGAATGACCTGGATGATGTGACAGAGTGCACTCTCACAAGTTTCCAGATGGTACAAAACTCACAGGAGTTGTTGCTACACCAGGGGGGTGTGCTGTCATTCAGAGAGACCTGGATGAGTTGGAGAACTGGGCAAAAGAAAAATCTCATTAAGTTCAGCAAAAAGAAATGAAAAGCCCTGCCCCTGGTGAGGAATAACACCATGTATCAGTGAGCGCAGAGTGTGTATGTGTGTGCCCTCAGGGAAAAGAAGACAAAAAACATCCCAGGCTGCATGAGTGAGGGGCAGGGTTCTGACCGGGACATAGTTCATTTTTGCAGTAGCCGGGAGGGGGCATGGATAGGACCCAGAAGTTATTCTATACTACCTCATGTTGTGGCTGAGGGGTGAGGGGGGGAAGAGGTCTCTCTGGTATGCACAGTATGGTGGAGGGAGTGGTTGGGTATTGTTGGGGGGTTCTGCAATGAGCCATAATGTGTGAATCATTTGCCCTTTTCTTGTACATGCTTTTATTAATATTGTTACTGTTACGGTTCTTTTATTATTCCATTGTTGTGTCCAGTAAATTGTTCTTATCTCAAACTGTGATCTTTACCTTTTGTGCCTCCAATTCTCCTCTCCAGCCTGTCACAGGGAGAGAGGGAGTGGGAAATGAGCAACATGGTTTGGAGCATTTCAGTGAGACCACTAAATCGGGGAGTACCATTCCTAAACCACGACAGTGGGAGCATTGCCAGCAGGTCAGGCAATGTGATCCTTCCCCTCTACTCAGCGTGCAGAGACACATCTGGACCGCTGGGTCCTGTCCCTCACATAGAAACTGACATATTGCAATGAATTTTGCTACCTAAAAATAAATCATCATTTCATAGGATTTTTACTACCACCAGATACCTTACAATATATTCCCATACATTTTTCTAATTGTTTTATTTATTTAAGTTCTCCATTGAGCTATAAAATCCCATTTGCCCTTGAAATTTGTTGTCTTCAGTTCTGCATAGATTTTCAGCACCTTAAGTTTCTCTGGTTTCTGGGTGAAGCTACATAATTCTAAAGATGACCTTTTTTGTTTTAATGGCCCGTATTTTGTATAAGAAAATTGTTCCTTCATTAGAAGTGTTCGAATACCTACGTATCTGACTGTACCCATACATCAGGTGTGTACTGAGGTAAGTGTTTCAATTGTTTAATCAAATAAATTGCAAGTAAAATCTCTACTTGCAGGATTATGGGCAGAAGTCCACTAAGCTGTTAGGTGTTATCCCATGCATCTGACAGTATAGGTAAAGAATCTTTTAAAATTGTGTTTTTTGTATGGTCAGGTGAATAGTAACAGATGGTTCAAGAAAAACTGCACATTAATTTTCCTACTTTGAAGTTTGAAGTATGTCAAATGTGACTAAAGCATAGAATACCACGGAATGAACTATTTTCAGTGAAGATCTCAAAAGTGCCATCTTCTAATAAATTTTTCTGGAGTTGAGGTGTTTGTTATGCATCTCTCTCTTTTTCTCCATTTACAAATAATCAGGTCTTCTTTGAACTATACTGGTGTAAAAGCAAAGCAAGACTAAAAAACAACTTTAATCATGAGCTGTTGCTTTAAGAGACAGCTATCAAAGAGGGATAGTGGAAGACAAACTGCAAGTGCTACAGTTAAGCCTCAGACTAGACTTGTGAACACTGGAGAAGTTACTGGATTTACACCTGGCTCTAAGCATCTTTTACTAAGTTTGATATTTAGACCCATTTGTAGGCAGGTTATTTGATTGATTAATTCAAAATACTGATTAACATCTTGGCATTCAGGACCTGTCAGAGTTGGCCATCCTGTCCTGCTCACAATGAGGAATCTTTGAAGGTTGCACTATGCAGCAGAAGTCTGAGAAATAACTTGGAAGCAAATCCAGGCAGATTTAAATCTGAGTATGTGGCAAATACATATAGGGATTCTTCTTCAAGGAGGAACTGCCTACTTGAAGGCACAAGATAAATGCACAAGATAAACTTTACCCTTCCTGAATCCTGAGCCCTGAATCCTGACCAAACATACCTTACTTTCCAAAAGTGACAATTTTTTTGTCCCTCTCATTATTACAAACAAGGGGTGAATCTCTGGATCTATACTCTTCTCACCTTTGGGGATGATATTTGTGTCAAGAACACATTGCCAAGGTGTAAACCACCAGGAACCCTGAACAGCTGTGGTTTTCTGAATTTAAGTGTGTGTGAAGTCAGTAACAAGAGCTCTGAGGGCAGGAGGTAGTGTATGAGAAAGCATATACTTGAATGGAGAGGCATAGGAATAGGCAGGGCTCTCTCCCTTTTCTTTGCTCCTTGCTGCACAAGGTGAGATGTGTTTGAGTTCCATAAGAGAAAGCTGAAAGCTGAAGACCTCCCCCTGCCAGACCTATCCCTGTGACAACAATCTAACACTTGTTTCCCTGATGCTTTCCCAGAATAATGAATTTTGCATTTCTGGCTACACAGCAACTCAGCCTCAGGAGAAAGAACACTAAGTGCCTCACTCCAAATATTCATGGCACGGTGGTTAGGTCACTCTCGAGGGTGACAGGAGAGGTGGATTCAGTCCCCTGTAAAACGATCAGGGCTGGGAATGCAAACCTCTCATTTTCTCAGTGAGCACTCAAACCACTAGACTATTAAGAATAAGATGGTGTCACCTTTACCTGATAACTTTCTCAGAAGAGGGCTAAAATGCTCTGGGTCCTCAGTGGATGGAAGCACCTAACATTTTCTATTAATTTTCCATACTCTCAGTGGAAAGATAGGCACTGAAAATATGAGTGTATTTCCCTCTGCTTATCTTCAGAAGCACTTTCCCTCTCTCTGTCCACTGTGGTAGGCAAACTTCAGCCCCCTTCTAGGACCAAACAGGATTTTGTGCATAACGTCTAAATTAAGCACCTAAATGAAGTGCACAATATTATATCCAGGAAAATTAAATCTCTTCAGACACACCTACTATGTGAGAAGAGTGACATTTAAACTTATTTTGCCAGCGCAATCTTTGAGGAGTCCTGTGCTGAGACATGAAAGTACAACAGAATCACTTTTGACCCTGACCAGAACTGAGCTGTTCAAACTCACTTAGATTGGGTCTTGCTGGCTCAGGCATTTCCTGCCCCATATCCCATTGAACGAGAAACCTGAGGATAGTGTTTGATACCAGGAGCTGAGCATCTAAATCCATACGTATGTACGCAAGAAGTAACGAGTTATTCAGAGGCAAAGGGCAGGCAGAGCCCCTGTCAACTTAATGAATATTTGGGGTATAAATGACCTCTGAAAATCAGGCCATTTATTTTAGCATCTAAAAATAGATTCGGATGTTTAATTTTACATATTCAGGTTGGAAAATTTTGGCTAGAGAGTAAATTAATTGCCTAAGGTCACACAGCAAGTCAATGTATAATGAGAAAGTAATAATGAGTGAAGAAAAAAAGGAATTTTTAATCTCTGTGGATTTTTTGAATCCCAAAACTCTTTTAATAAAACTAAAAGTGTTCTTGAATATATATCTCTGTAATTTTTTTTAATTGTGGCTTGGCATTATTATTTAAAATGCATTTTTTTTAAAAATAAAAACATTATTTTTCTCCACGTTTAACCCCAATTAGTGGTATCTTCTTATTGCTATGAAAACAAAAGTTTCAGTCAAACCTTCAACAACAGATATTTTGTTGTATAGGTAGTTAATGAATGAGATATTTGATTACAAAGGGATAAGTAACCTCTCTGTAGCCTGCAATTAACATTTAACTTGATATGGTCAATAAGCCAAACGAAGGGAGAGTAAACTGAATGAAAAGGATTTTTCTCTCATTAGGGGTTCATCACACACATATGCTAGAAAAGAACACTGTTGTGATTGGTGATTTTGTTTGCAGATTTGTATAAAGCTAAGCTTTCATCTGGTGAAAAAGAAATAGAAGAACGCATTCACTCTCTGAAGAAAAACAATATTTTAAACCATTCAGATTTCAAGTGTGTGAACAGTCAAATACATTATTAGGCAATAGTGATATCTCAGGAAGTTAGTCATTCTGTTCCTGCTAAAAATCCTGTGAGACTACAGTGCCTAATTCCCTCACATGCTTTCTAGTTTTAATGAGTTCTTGCTTACACACAGACACAGCAAATGGTATCTGCTATATCCTTTTCATGCAAATATAAACTAAACCCTTAGTGGTGTATTCTGATTCAAAATATATAAAATATCTGTCTAAAGCAGTTATGCAGTTCAAAGTCAGCTGCACTGTGCCTTTTTCCTGGTGCACAGAACTTCTCAAAGTTGTTTGTCATAAACATAGCAATAAACCCACATTATGGTTTGAGGCTTGGAAAATACATGCTGAATTTCTTTTGCTGCTGCCAGCTTCCTGCATTACCTTGACCATAAAGACCACGCACTTTCCTCAGTTGGAAGAGAAATTTGAGTTTGCAAGATTAACTTTTTCTTGGGTTTAAGGTGAATTTTTCCTGCTATGAAAACTATTCTAAGAGAAAATAAAAACAGGCAAAAGCCCAAACTTCTAATTTCATGAAACCCTAGCTGACAGTATTGGGCAAATGAAGAATAATATATGTCATAATTCTCTTATTAGGATTCTGGAAATATGCCTTTTTCCAGTTCATTTCTCTGGTCCTTTTCTCTGTATTTTTTTGCCAACGAAATCTTTTCAAAATTTCTTCTCTGTTGCAGGACTCATTAGGATGGATTCTAGTATTGACAAGTGATTGGAATCATACTGTGCTACAAAATCAGTTTTTTATACTGGGCTTTCCATGCAAAAGATATGCAAAGAGTCTATAATAATCATTATCTAAACATTTAAACATTATATATACTGAAGGAAAGTGCAAGAACTGCTACTTCTTATTATTTTTCAGTTCACATAATTGGACTTTTCATCAAGGCCATGAAGATCTAACAGGTGACCGATGGGCAGGCTCCTCTGACTTAAACTAATAGCTGCATTGAGTTGGTCTATGTTGAACTGTCTTTGTGGAACAAATTATTGTGTCCCATATGGAGACACAGACATGAAAATGGACTAATTTACATAAAAATTGTAAAGAAAATTCTACAGAACAGATTTTCTTATGTTCTGAAAAACAATATAAGGTCACAAGGAAATAGATTTATTATTTATTTATAGTGGTATTTAATATTAAGAGAATGTGTGCAATATAATAATAATTACAATATAAATTTAATAATATATTTTGCTACTTAAATTTTAACAAAATATTAACAAGCACCTACAGGAAACTGTATCAAAGTGCAAAGCATTTTTGCTGTCATTGTCAGTGAGAGTTTCTACTTTTATTACGTTTTGATTTTTTTAGTATAAAATTTGTGCTGTATGGAAAATAAAATAATAAAAAGTTGTTTTTTTTCCTACTTGTCACCGCTGCAAACTAAATCTAGAATATGAAAATAAAGATACAAGGCTTTTCTTTCTTTCTTTGTTCATACCCCACCCCTGACAACAAATATTCTGAAGGGCAAATGCAGTCTTAAATTACAGTATTGGCTTTCTTCTGTTTTATGAAGTCTACTTTGGGTTTCTAGTGTAAATCTATACCTTCAATGGGGCTACACTGATGTATGTATCTCGGAGTGTAATTTGTACACTTTGGTTGAACAGTGAACCTGCCACAGAAATTTAATTCTGTGGATTGATGTGTAAAAAAACCCAAACCCTTTCTGAGAGCTCTCTGCTTCTGTAGGACTTTCACTGGTAAAAAGTAAAAGCTAGTCTATGTCAGTAAAGGGATATTGTACTGAATACACACAGGAAAAGTCAGTGTGATGAACAAAATGGAGGCATTTTTAGTTGCAGACATTAGAGTTACAGTTTAGGCTTTCAACTCTATATGGGTCAATAGCAGTAATTAGTTCTATTCCATTACATTCTTATACCTGTTTGCTCACCATAATACTTGAGTGCATAGTATATGTACTGCATGGTAGAATGAGATAAACATTGTGCTGGTCTGTTTTATTTCAAAGTTTAAGATTACTGCATGCAGGGAACATCCCGTTGTTGCCTTTGTTTTTAACCATATTACTGTTAAAGGAATGTACAGACACATTGAGCTGAGATGCAGTTTCAGTTAGACAATACAGGGCAGAAGAAGCATACTTTGTACTAGGTGGGGATGTAGGGGAGACTTCTAATTGCCCTTAGTTTCTGTGAAAGTTCACAGTTTTAAGAAATCTTTCAAAAAGCTTTGCTTCTCCTTTAGATGAATTTCACACTCCCCGGCTGTGTACCAGAAAGACACAGTTCTCAGTTATTGTCTCCAGACCAGAGCTTAGTTAATCTTCCAGCCAGACTGGTTCCAGGTCATTGAGTGCCTGACAGAGATACAGTCCGTGGCACTGTCCATGATAGAAACCAGAGGCAGCTTTAGGCAGTGAGGCAATCAGGGGTAAATGCAAGCAAACAGAGTTTGCCCACAGTCACTGTCAGCAATATAGACTTTACCCACTTCTTGCTACCTTGCCTGAAAGACAAAACAAACCTATGAGATTACCCCATTTTACCACAGGCTTTAGTCTTGCTCTCCTGGGCAAAAGCCAGAGGTCCCAGTGGAAAACAAATGACAGCTTTACTGATAAAATTACAAATGAGAAAATTACCCCTCTTTATATCCTGCAGCTCCTTTTCCCTTTTCTGTGTCTTTCTTCTTTCTTTCTCTGCAATCAACAACAGCACCAAAGGCCAGTAGCACACCGCGATTTGCGAAGATCACTGCGAGCCGGCTGCCTCTCCAGCAAAGGGCAGTATGCTGCAGGCATGCCTGGCTAGCTGGTCCAGGCGCCAGAATTTGCCCAGTTCCCACCCAGGGTTGGCAATGTCTCTGCTGTGGTCAAGGTGAAGAGGGAACTGAGCAGAGCTAAAACATTTCAATTTATGTAGTACTTTTAACTATTATTACACCAAAAAATCTTAATACCATGTGACTTTGAAATTAATTAAAAGTTTTTTTTTACCCAGGACATCAATATCTCAAATTTTTTAATGTTTATTCTTCATTTGGGACATTGTCAGTTTCCTCATCACTACATGATGTACAAGTTCTTTAAATATCACATTTCATAGTGGCAAGCAAGGGCAACTACTTGCCATGATTTAAAGTTTACCACCTGTACAAAAGAACTGAGTTGCCTAGAAACATTTTAGAAGATAGAGATAAAAGTGCAAGTACAAGTAAGTATTACATAAGTAAAGAACACGTCAGAAGTTGATTAAGTCCACTGTCTTCCCTTGATCATCTAGGTGGGTTAAGGAAGTCAGGTTTGATAAACAGGACTTTTCTCTCATGGAGCCAATCTGGCTGTGACCAATGACTCTGTTGACCTTCAGATGATTTTCAATACTTCCCAGAATAATCTCCAAAATTTTACCAGGTACTGAAGTGAGACTGACAGGCCTGTGATTTCCAGGGTTCTCCTTCTTGCTATCTTGAAACCTGGGATAACATTTGCCGGCTTCCAGTCACGTGGGACCTCTCCGGATTCCCAAGTCTGCTCAAAAATCATCTGGAGAGGTTTTGTGATGATATCAGCTAGGTCTTTGAGGGATGAATCTCATCAAACACCATAGATTTGTAGGGATCCAGCTGGAACAGCCGATCCCACAGAATTTCAGGATCGACTGGGAGCTGATCATTCTCACAGTTATGGTCCTCCAGCTCAGGGCACTGAGACCCCCTTGATCCCTCATCCATGTTGAAGACAGAGGCAAAGAAAGTGTTGGACACCTCTGCCTCGTGTCTGTCCCTGTTTGTGAAGTGACCATCCTCAGCCTGTAATGGGCTGATGGTATTTCTCTACTGCCTATTGCCATTAATGTATATGAAAAAAAATTTTTTATTGTCTGAACTTTGGCCAAAAAATTTTCTTCCTATACCAGCAAGCAGTATCTCTGAATTCTTCCCATCACTTGACCTTGCTTCCAATGAGCATGCACCTTCCTTTTTTGCCTTATTTCCAAGAGAAAATCCCTGCTGAACCAAGCCAGCCTTCTGCCTCACCTGCTTGGGAATTGCCTGCTCCTGTGCCCTTAGGAGGTGATGTTTAAAAAGTGACCAGCACTGATGGACCCCAGCACCCGCAATAACAGTTTCCCGGGGGACCTTACGTACTAATTCCCTGAGCATCCTGAAGTCTGCTCTCCTCATGTCCAGAGCTGAGGTTTTCCTTCTGTCAGCAGAGATTTTAAACTTGATCAGCTCGTGGTCACTGTGGCCAAGGTAGCCACCATACTCCACCTCTCTCACGAGATCCGCTCTGTTGACAAGCCACACACCAAGGATGGCATTTTTTCAAGTCTCTTAGGGCCTGTTCCATAAAGTTGTCATCCAGGTTTTTAGGCATCTTCTGGCCTGGGTTGTACAAGTTGTGTCATGCTCCGTGTTAATTCCTGGCAGGTTGAAGTCCCCCATCAGGACAGGGGCAGTTGACTTGGAAATGTCCCTTGGTTCCTCAAAGAATAATTTGTTGCTGCCATCATTCTGGCTGGGAGGTCTATAGAAGACTCCCACAATGACACCTGTGTTATTTGTTTGTCCCTTGTCTCTTACTCAGAGGCTCTCAACTGTGCCATTGCCAGTTGTGAGCTCCATACATTCTAAACCTTCTATTACATACATGCCACCCCTCCACTTCTGCCCTGCCTGTCCCTCTTGAAGTGCCTGTAAATGTCCAACAGGGCACTCCAATCACAGGTCTCATCCCATCAGGTTTAATTTATGCCAATGTTGTCAAATCTCTGGGACTGGGCCAAAGGCTTAAGCTCCTCTTTTTTGTTCCTCATTCTTATGGAAACACTTCAGGTGTGCTACATCATAGCCAACACCCCTTGAGGCAGACTGAGGGATTCCATGAGTGCTGGTTTTCTCAAGTTTTGGCACACCATCCCATAGGTCATCACTGGTGAGCCTGGCTTTGTCACTTTCCCCCTTGCAAGCTAGTTTAAAGTTCTGTCAAGAGTCCCTCTAACTCCTGGGCTAGAACTCTTTTTCCCCTCTGAGATTAGTGCATCATATCAGGTGTCAGTAGATCAGGTGTTGAGTAGGTCATCCCATGATCAAAAAAACCCAAATTTTCAGGGGTTTTATAATTGACTTGAGATGGATCTGCCTATTCCTATCAGTACAATTCCTTGCTACTGTAAGAATCAAGGATATCACTACCTGGGCTTCTGATCCCTCTACCAATCATCCCAGGGCCCTGTAGACTCTTTGATTGCACTCAGATTTCTCTTTTTTATTTCATCACTGCCAGTTGGAACAACCAACAGTGGATAGTAATCAGAGGGCCTTGTTAGACTGGAGAGTTTTCCAGTAGTGTTCCTTACCCGAGCCTCTGGGAGACAGCAGACTTCCCTGTGAGTTGTGTCCAGTATGCGTGTTGGGACACCTGTTCCACTTAGAAGGGAGTCTCCTATTACAACTATCCTTCTTTTCCTGTTAACAGAGGAGGTCTTGATGCGGGGTACAGGTGGTGTTGTTTTAGGAGGTCTCACTACCACAGAAGAACCTTCACCCACCTCACCAGTTGTCTGACCATCTAGTTTCAGAGCCTTATACCTGTTGTAGAAGGAACCAGTCTGACCTGTCAAATTCTGAGAAGGAGGAGGAACCTTCCTCCTGATATGAGCAGTGACCTGCTTCCAGCCTTCATCTTTAATAAACCCTTGAAGAACAGTCCTTTGAGTAAACACCCTACAGGGTTCTGAATTCACTTGCTTCTCTACTCCAATAGAGGTTCAAGACTCCCGAGAGTCTTGAGACTGTAGTGTCTCTGAATGTAATCTGCCTCTCTCTTGATCATTTGCATGAATACAAAACCTGTCCACTTCTTTCTGTAGGTCCTGCACCTGATGAGGTGCAACAGAGAGTTAGTGGAGCTCTTCAACCACAGCACACCTTCTGCAAAATAACTTTTTGTCAGCCTCAGTCTCACAAAGAGGCATTTGGCATTCCTGAGAACCCAAGACCTGGAGACCTGTGACTGCCATCAGCAGGTCTGTCTGTCTGGAGGCCTCTGACACAGCTGGTTCAGTGACTTCTTCAGCTACAGGTGATTGAGCTGTACGGCACATCAATACCATGACTGAGGAAGCTTAAATTAGTATGTTGATAAGACTGGAGCTGAAAAGATATCTCTTTACTCTTCCTTACGAGCTCCTGAGTCTGTTTTCTGCCGCTATTGACTGCTCCTGGATGGTCAGAGAGGAGCCCTTCCTGCTCGCCCTGCCTGCCTGAACTCCTGTGCAAACTACTGTATCACACCCTCACTGCTGTGCCATGCCACTGCTTGCCTGCTCCAGTTCAGTGCACTCCTGGTTCCTTACTCTCCCTGGAGCCATTTAAATTCCCCTTGGTAGCTCCCAGTATTGCCCCATCCT
This sequence comes from Oxyruncus cristatus, assembly GCA_013399855.1. Lineage (NCBI taxonomy): Eukaryota > Metazoa > Chordata > Aves > Passeriformes > Cotingidae > Oxyruncus > Oxyruncus cristatus. The sequence continues at coordinate 807,463 of VXAY01007073.1, forward strand.
CTCCCGACTGGCTGCCAAGGGCTTCCAGGTTGTGGGGCTGCAGCTTGGGTGTTCCTGGACCCCTGAGCCCCCAGTACAGAGGGCTCTCACCCCCTGGACCTTCCCTCACTCACAGCTGCCCAAGAGGAGCAAGCAACCAGGTGACATTAAAGAGTCCAGAGATTCGGTCCAAACAGTTCAAGTCTGGTTTTTCAGGCAACTCAAATCCATCTACTTGAGTTCAGGACAATATTGGCTTCTCTAGGACCTCTGCTATCAATTCACTAAAACCAAGATGGTTCAGGTTTTGAACCTGAACCTAATTGCCCTGTGCAAGGGCATTTAGCAGTTTACTGAGTTGACTGAGAGCTTTGTGAGTCTCTAAGGGTCTTTGATTCAAATATTTGTCCAGATGGGACTTGTGGAGGCTGTGTGACAACACGTTCTCCTGTGTGAGTGCTCATACTTTCTGGTTCAACCAACTTGGAAAACAAACACAGAAATAGGTCTTGGGACAGCTACCCCTTGGTTTCTCCCAAGATATTTAACCCTTGTCTTCACATCCTCCTGAAGCTGATGCAAAAACTTTTAACTCTGTTTAAATGTTGTGAGAAATGAAACTTTTACATATTTCTGAGAAGAGCAAGTTACATGCTCATTTTTCCTTGCACAAGTGAGCCTATCCAGATTTTCTGCCCTGCAGTAGTGAAGAATGCTGCTCTCATGGAATGCTAAAAGGTATTTGACAAGCTGCATGTCAGTTAAGCCCGTCATTTTAAACACCTTCTATACTCACTTCTAATGTCATATTTTTCCGTTAGTAAAGCATAAATATATTTTAATATTAGCTTTTTATAACATAAGCAAAATAAATAAAGTAAAAATAATGAATCAGATACATAACAACACACTAAATGTACTAAAGTATGTGCTATTTGATATTATTTAATATTTATAGTATTTGATAACAGCTATTTCCTCCACAGGAAATGTGAATAAGGAGACCAATGATAACATCCACTGCACTACAGGAGAAGACTTTCAGTACAGTTTATAAATCATATTGTGCTGTTTGGGGAGCCCTAAAGGTTTGAAAGCCTATAATGCACTAGAAGCCTTTCAGTTTTATGCATTTAATGTTTTTCCTTGGTCTGCTCTGATGCAGAAAATCAAAGCACAAACTTACTCATTTTGAATGTTTCTAGACTGTGATTCTATTGCTAAAGGTACAATTTTATTGTTTTATTTGCAGTACAGGACATATATGTTCAATGAAAGTCAGTAAAGTAACAAACAACCATTCAGCCATTGTGAGTTTTGATAGAAGCACTCAAGAATTATGATTCTGACTAGTTGGTTAGGGATGTCAGGTTTTTTGTTTCCTGGATCTTCGCACGTCTTACCCCAGCAAACAGACATGAAAGTAAAAGGAAGAGATTAAAAAAAACCAAATCAATGACTCACAATGGGGAGAAATAATACAGGAAACTGGAACTAACAAAGAAAGTTTGCTTCATACTGAATTTTTACCATTTTAAGTTTCAGTTTTTTAACCCGTAGTATTGGTCTCTTCAAAGGAGTGAAATACTTTATCTTCTTGACAGAGCAAATTGAGTGGAAAATTACATAAACCCCTCAGCAGATGTTCTTTCCCACATTGTTTGGGAATTTATCCCCGTTACACAGTTCTTCCAAGGCCCATGCCAAGCTGAATTGGTACAGAAGTAGACTTAAAGACATGTTTAGGTGAGCAGTATGCAAATATTCTCTTATCATCTCATTATTTTTCAGTACCAGGAAACTTCATTATGGTCTTCTATATTTTCTAATATTTTTCTATCAAGAATATCTCTGTGTAGGTGCTAGACATATTATATCTCCATTGCAAATCCAATAAATGAGAACCTGTTTTTTCTTTCACTGAAGCAAAAGCCAAAGTCCAGACCTCTATAAATTCAGTTTGCTATAATGAATGGGTCTTGGAGTCAAAGCTGTCAGGCAACAAACAACAGGAAAAAATAACCCAATTCCAGTTCCTACTGCCTGCAACATATCTATAGCTGCATAGCATACTAATTTCTGTAAATCAGATGGTATCTTCAAAATTATAATGCACACCAGCGGGTTAAGCATCTGTATAACAATAAGATTTGTCATCCATCATTCAGTGAACAGCATAAGGCAGCTTACTGTCGTCTAGTGCCAAGTGACATCTATCTAGATTGTCTGCCTGTCGATCTGACTCTAAACTTTGTTGCAATCTTTGATCCAGTCCTTTTTTTCTTAATTATTATTCCTATTATTCTTAATGTTCTGGGAAAGCATGCACAAAGTTTGTGAATGAAAACAATGACGCGTTATAACCAATGCACAATGAAAATCTATTCAATAAATATCCATTATCTGTGTTTATTCATTAATAAATGTAGTGAATTTCACCAATGAAAGTCCCAGCAGATTAGCAAGAGAGATTTACAGCCTGAACAGAGGAAGATACATCTGCAGCAGAGAAGCACATGAAGAGATACACAGGAATCTGGGGACAAATCAACAATCCCATGCTCTGGGGTACATTCACAAAGAAATTAAAGACTACCTGCAGAGAAAAATGTCTCAGCTGTTTTCCCTGTATTTCCTTGGTCCTAAAAATACATCGTGAATTGGGACAGTGGAAAAAAGAGCCTAAAGAATTGCAGCAAGAGATGAATGGTAGTGGAAGTTTCCTCCACTGGGATTAATTAATTAGTCTTCCTTGGCCTAGAAGGAATGGCATAAAGCAGATTCATTGGATCTGAGAGTTGGATAGAGCCTGATGTTTTTAAATAGAAGCAGCAATTTACACTGGAGAATACTCAGGAGAAACGTGAATTCCTTTTATAACAGATAAATGTTTTTTCTGATGTTTCCAGTAACAGACCTAAAGGAGATGATTTTGGAAATGAAACATTACTTCACTGATTGGTGGCTAGTCCTAAAGAATTCCTGGAACAGTGTCTTGAAGAGGTGAGGTTGCCAGCCACATTGGTGCAAAAAAACAATGACACCACTACATGAAAAGGACATTTTATATAGTATGAGGATGAATCCAAGGAAGAAGAAATAAATTTCTGTTTAATTAGCTGTAAGTAAGAATAATTATCATGATCTTAATCTGATATTATTACAAACACAGAAGACAAATATTATGTTAAAAGGGATAACAAAAGGAAATATATAAATCATTATGCTCAGAGATTTCAGACCTTACTGTGGTTATTACTCTAAGTTTTTCCAGCATAACTGTATGGAACATTATTCTCTTGTAGAGTCTAGCTAATGGGAGCTGTGTTAATATACCTCTTTTTTTTTTTCACGTAATAGTTGCAAGGAGTTAATCCATCAGTGGTGGATCTAAGAGTTTTCCATTTTCCCATCCCTGTTCTTCAGTTGCTCAGCCTATGAGGACCAATGGCCCCTTGGTTGCTGACTCAGCCAGAGGAACAGTTGCCTCCCTGGGAAACACTGGTGGAGGGTTACAATGTAATCACTGACCAGCCACAGATCTGGTTAAAGTGGTTGATGTGAATGCAGTCCAGTAATTTTTAGTAGTCATATACCCAAAGGTGTATCTCATTGACTGCCAGTCTGGAGGTTCCAGATTGTTAATACTGGCCTCTACCTTAAGACCAAGAGGGTAGAAAAGAATAAGGAGGAAATAGTAAGCTTTTGCTACAACCTTCCCTATCAATAAAGTTAAAGAAGTCAAAAGTAAAATTTGAAAAAACTAAGGTAGAAGTTTGCTAACATCTCACATGTAACTTAATTAACAGAATAACAACAGTGACAGATACACTTAGATGATGCAGCTCTCTTTTCATTAGCAGAAATTAGAGTCTTATTTTTATATCCCTTGTATTGGGACAAATACAAACTACAAACTTTTCAAAAATATTGAAGTCCTGCATTCAAAAGTCACCCAAGACCAGATATGTAAAAGGATTTATGATATCTCTTCACTTCCTGTGGAAAAAATCTAGGCAATTTGACTGCTAAATCCTTTCCTATTTGTGCACTTAAGTTGGATCCACAAAAGCACTCGTGCTGAGGGCTGCTGCTTTATCTTTCTTAATACGGCTGTTTGTCTTCCTCACTCCAAACTGAACAGCCAATTCGGTTTGATGCTAGGGTCAGAATAAAACATACGGAAAGGTTTAGGCTCTTGGGAGACAATGGAGAGCATGCCAAGAGATGCCTGCAATAATGGATAGAAGATGTCACAGGAACAGTGTGTCACACATCCTAATATGCTAAGGTTGCAGAAGGTAGCACAGTTCTTTAAACAGTTTTAAGCTATTTCTGTAAACTTTATAATCACCATTAAATAGAAGAAAATATCCTTACTGATGATTTCCTAATCCCTAGACCTGTGATCTAGACACTAGGCTATATGGATATGTTACATGTAGCGTTTGCCTGGCTCACTGAGAACATTTTGTGAAAGAGTGGATGGCTTCTCTGATGGCAATTTAAAGGTTATTATTCAAGAAGTTCAGATACCAGTTTAGTAGTTTAAGTAGAGAATTAGGTTAGGTTTCCACATTGAAATAATTTCATTGTCTTAACTCAAAGTATCTTACTGAATTGTCTGAAATCCAGGACCTAAGTTGTGTAATGCGATAAACTCCAAGAATCTTATGACAAAAAATAATATTCACCTTTGGCCTGAAGCTTTCATCCCTGTTATAGCACAGAATTTCTGTTGACAAAGCTAAAAATAAAGAAAAAAATCCTAGCTCAGACTGCACTAAATAAAATATTTACAGGTGAATTTTGACTAAATATTATACAGTTCCTGAAATGAAAGCAATAAAAATAATAATTACCTATATTCTACATACTAGATGGTCAAACGATAGAACTGAGTTCTACAGTCTTCCAAAGAGATGCCAGTTTTAATGACCTTCCTTCCTGCCTTCCTGCCTTCCTTCCTTCCTTCCTTCCTTTTCCCTTTTTGTCTTGTCTTCTTTTTTAAAGACTCGATCTCAGCCTAGCTGAAGAATAGAGGGACCCTTGACTGTAATGTGAAAATACTCGCAGTGGACAAGGTTTTCAAACCACGCATATCCCATTTTAAATACGTTTAGAACTCTTTGAAATCTAAATCTGGCAAAGACAAAATCCTTTGAAAATTGCCTCCAGGTCATATAGGTGTGTTTTGAGAATTTTACTTACTTTACTCAGTATATGTTCTCTATCTGTTCTGTAATAAGCAGTCAATTTTTTGCCTGCTTTAATATTCAGCGTCCCTGAGGCTAGAAGATTATATGCAAACAATATTAATAGCATAACTTCTCGCCATATTTCCAACACAGCCTGTCAACAAATCAGGTTTAAATAAATCCTAGTCCTGTATGATAAGACAATGTTTGTGATGTCTCCAGTTGCATTTTGGATATTTATTATAAAATGTGTGTAGCGTGCATAATTGGAAAAGAGTTTTGGTATATAAAAATAAACAAAAATTCTATCTCCTATAATCTAGGACAGAATCATATTTCAATAAACTTTAATAAGGGCTGATAGAGACAGGAACTCAAACTCAGTAGTATATTTTTTTCATTTTGGGTCCAGGTGATGCATATCTGTAGATAGTTTTAGTTTTACCTACTATGAATACTACAAGAACTCTCCAGCTTATCTGCTTCTGTACAGTAGCATCCTTAAAAATATCCCTTGACAGCTAATTGTTTGAATTCCCTCTAGACCTCTCTGTAATAAAAAGCGATAGCATCCTGTGGGACATTTGTTTTATCAGCAGCCTTTTAGCTAACACTCAGGATGAAGTCCTCCACTAACTCTCTGTTGCAATCATAAGACTTTTTTCAGTCACTGATAGAGGAATAGAAACCTTTCTGGTCAACAACCTGCCTCATTGTCTAGCAACCCTACAGCTACAGCAACATATATAGTTTTGGAGCTCATTCTGAGGGCAGTGTCAGCCACTTAGTTTAATCCCCCATCCGATAACCACATCTCTAAGTACCATAGTCCTCTGCACACAAACCGTAACCTTGGATTGTTTCCCTGAAACCTTCAAAGAAGAACCTGCTTTCATAATCTGCATTCAGCTGTGGGAGTGAGTACCTCAAAGTTACGGACCTGCCCTTAATACTTTTAATGGTCTTCAGTAAAGTAACTTTCCAGCCTTAGAGAGCTGTATTTGGGAGACATTTTTTGGCAGCTAAGGAGTCCATTGCAGAAAGAGACTTTGATGGTTGAGCTGCTGGAAGGATAACTGCAATCCAGTTGCTGTGTTCTACACAGTAACATCGTCAACCACTACTACTAGATTCAAAGCTTTACATTACAAAACTGATCCTATAGCCCTATTAGGGTGATGTTCAGAAGTAGGATATGCTGAACAGATATTGATGGTGAATGTCTGAGATAACCAACCTGTGTATGGGATAACACTGTGTATTAGCACTTTCAGGACACAGTTTGTGATATCCTGAAGTAGGTGTCTGAAACAGGAAAGATAAATTACACCTCTGTTGGGTCTGCAGGGAGTCCAGGCTGATTAGTTTAAATGTTGATGTCTCAACTGTAGCTTCATAGAGATAGCAGAGAGGAGTCACACAAAAGGAATTCCTGCACAGGAGTAGTTATTCCATCTCTAATGTAATCCAAACATGCAAAATTATCTTCTGTTTATACAGTTTTATTTACATCATGGACATTAGTATAGCCATTTTAACTGGAAATTGTGTTTTTATATTGTACTCATTATAACTATCTCAATAAACATTGCAGTGACTTTTGGCCTGGTTTCCTTGTGAGACATAATCAAAATGGATATTGTGAAAATAAAGAGCAGTACTTTCTCTAGAGTTTCAAAATGAGCATATTCTTAGGTTCCAGGTAGAAAAAATTATATTAAGCTGCCAAAAAAAATGACAAAAGTTGCCGATTATTTTTTGAACTATGATTCAATATAATATTAGCCAAAATACAAAAAAAACCAAAACAAACAAACAAACAAAAAAAAAAAAAAGTCTGAAGCCAGAAAATTAAGTCAGTGAATACCATCTACCAGTCATGTCATTCTAGGAAATGGTATGCAAACACACATATCGTCCAAGAGTAGTCAGGACTGCCACTTTGCCCAAAATTGTCAGAATATACTTTGGTTGTTATTAACTCTTTCTATTTCCACCATTTTATAAGACTCTTGTCTACAGGATATAAACCTAAGCTAAGGATACGACATTTCACTCATATTGCATTGGTTGTCACAGATGGGTACATTTGTTTTATACTTTGAGAGCATACAGAGACAGAAAAGTTTCCTACCAGCTTCAGGTTTGCCTACACTTGAGTGTTTCAAAATCAATTACTGACGCCTGGCTTTCACACGAGGCTGAAAATCCAAGTGAAATGATTTCCTAGGAAATATATACCATTTCAGTTTTGCTAGTAAATTCATGAGAACTGCTGTATTGAATCAGATCTGTTGTTCCTCTAATCCAGGAACAGCACTAACTGTGAGTAATACCACATTCTTAAAAGCAAAGATTCAAGAAACACGACAGTGAGCCCCTATTTAATTATCTGCTGGATTAATGGTTCCTTTTCCCTCTTCTTTAAATCTCTGTTTATGTCTCAAGCACAAAATAATTCCACGTTTTCCAAAAGAGTTGCTTTAGTTATGTTTTAACCCTCTGCATGATATAGCTATATGTTATTTTGTCCATACACATACCTAAATCATTTTAAGGATTCAGCCGTGACAGTGAGTTCCATAGAATTTTTTTTTTCAAAATACACACTTTGATCCATTTTGGCTTTTCTTCTTTGCAGTCTCATCTTTTGCCATTTGTTCTTGTATTCTGAGGAAAGGTAGATAGAATTTACAAACTATCTACGAGTATGCCATAAAATGACACCAAAATCTTCTTTCTTCCCATGCTGTTTAAACTGTATAGTTTACTCTTATTTGCACTTCGCATACACTCTCAGTTTTACCAGACCCAGAACAGAACTCCCAGTAACTGTCATCAGTTTGAAAGAGATTTCCACTAAGTTCACAGAAAAAATAAAGTGGTGATTTTGAAGGAAAACATGTATTTATTATCTTTTTGCATGTTCTGAATGTCTTCAGTAAGAAATAGGTAGAAATTGAAAAGAAAAAAAAAAGTTAATACAGGATACAGATAATATTAAAAGTATGCTAGTATGGTAAGCGCTATCCTTTCTGCCCTAAATGTCAGATTATATTCTTCTCTTTTGAAGAAGGAGGTTGTGGGGAGGAGGAAACTTGTGGGGAGGAGGAAACTTGTTTTATCCAGCAAGTCAGCAGGGAACAATCTTTTAGGAGCAGCAAGAGCAAGGGATGTGGTCCTGTGGCATTCTACAGAAATTACAGAGAGAACTGCATGCTCTCCTTTCCCTTTGCACACACAGAGGTGAGGAGGAACAAGGAATCCTTCAATTCAGAGCTTAACCCATCTGATTAACACCCCTCCAAACACACAGAATATTCTGAGTTGGAAGGAACCCACTTGTCCACCTCTTGAGTGGCCAACAGCTTTGGCATTATGAGCACCATGCTCTAACCAGTTGAGCTAAACTCAGGGTCAGCTCTAGGACTGTGTGCCTTGATGGACTATCAAACTCTATCTTTTGTTTCCCTCTACCTCAAACAAAGTATATTGGCTTAGATGGTGGGGGCTTGGGTTGGGGAAATGAAATAAATGGACAATAGAGTTTGAACTTCTCAGGAGCAGAAAAGTTTCTGTGTAGGAAAAATGTAGGCAAATATCACACACTAAATTAGATTAGAAAGTTGTCATGCCGTGTTTGGTGAGGGATGTTAACCTTGGAATATATCCTTGCAGGCATGCTTACGCTGCTGCACTGAAAGTCAGCACTATACCCCTCTCTGTGGCTGGTGTGTTTGTGCTTGAGCTCAGGGATTGGCAGGAAATGCTGGCGGAAGCTTATCACAATTGTGACAATATTATTTTTGGACCCTGAACACAAGCAAACTGCACTCATAAAGTGTATGATTTCAATACATTAAGCTTTCCTAAAAAATGTTTGAAGTTAACCCAAGAGAAAAAAGAGTTTTCTCTTGATTTCTGTGGCACTTGATTGCAAAAGAGAGCACAGTGACTTCAACTGCACTTTCCATAAGCCCTAACGCAATTAGGTCATTAATTATAAATTAAACATTTTGAAGGAGTTGGAAATTGAATAGGAGACTACGAAATATAATGAAATAACTTAATTTACATTTTCACAGGAGGAAATATTTATCTTTATTTCACTTAACCCTTTCAGAAATGTTGGCATTTCTGAACTTACAATTTTCATCAAAAAGCCTTCTCAAAACAAATTCTTAATCAAGATTCTCTTGTTCTATTTTATTCTATAGGATCTGTATAATTTGTTTTGGTTTAGACTTCACTAAAATGATTCAATGTTCATAATGCTCTTCCGAGGAAAGGAATTTAATTTAAAAAAAAAAATCTATTTTACAACTGAACCAAAGCCCAGGACTATGAAAACAGTGATAATCCTGGAAGTGAATATTACTCTGTCAGTCTGCTTCTATAAGTCTTTGTCGCAGAGCCCTGACAGCACAGCTGTGTACTGCAGTCAGGGCAAAACCAAGGGCTGAAACAGCTGTGACAACAGAAATCTCTAATGTTCTTAGAGCACCTACGCTTAGACCAGCAGCACAGCATGTGGCATGGTTTTATTCTCCTTATAAAGGGCTTATTTGTCTGATACAGATGCATCTACACAGAAGCCCTTAGCCAGTGTAGTACTGAAGTAAAGCATTGCTACTGTAGACATAAGCTCAGATTGTATGAGTTACTTTCAAATGAAAAAAAAAAATCTTGGGAAGGAAGGACTGTGCTACTAAATTACTCTCAAGCAGTTGTAAGTGGTGATCATGGAGCCTGTAGGAATCAGACTGATCTGTACAAAAGACCAGCATCCAGAAAGCAAAGGAGAAGGCACTGCCTCAAGAGCCAAGCACAGACTATGTGTCCTAAAGAGGTGGAGCTGCAGTCATGAGAGAAACCTGATAAACTGTTCTTTGGTAGATAGTTTGTGACCTCACTGTGATTTCAGTAGCTGATTTCAGCAAAATGGAGCAAGTAACTTGAAACTTAACCCTGCAGGAAAACCTAAGTTGCTTTGGAAAGCTCTGGCTGCTCAAATGCTTGCTGGGTTACAGTGTTTTCCAACCGTGTTATAGGTTATTACAGTGCAGAAGAATGAAAAAATAAAATCCTCTGTCTCGAACTATCCTTACTCTGAATGGTCCTAGTTTGCAGAAGGGTCACTGAGGTAGAGGATGAATCACAGTCAGACACAGGCTTATTAGGTGATCTGAGAAAAAATTTCTAACTGCAGTACCTAGTCCCATGAATATTTCTGAGGACTTCAGACAATACAAACTGGGGGAAAGGAAGGTTTACTTTTGCACTTTACTATCAGGTACACCGTGCACATGTGTGAAGCTACCTTATGCTATGTAGAAATTTTTGGATAATTTTCCCTTCAGGGCCATGGGAGCTGTAATATCCCATTCTCTAGTATGGGATGCATCTGTGATGGTGTGTTCACCTCTCTTCCCTGTAAGACATGGAACTTCATCTGCTCTTGAGCTGATGACTACAAATGTCTTAAAACTACCCCTGTTTCTCATACATATGCTTTCTGGATGTGTGCTGTGTCATCTAGTCATGGAGGTCCTCATATTTCAAAAGGATACTGGAGGGCACACATCTTTCACAAGGCTTGCTGAAAAATAGTAACATCAGAATTGTTGCTACTGCATATAGCTGCTGTAACTGTGAAACAGCTGGACTTTCTGGCATCCTGCTTCTCCTTTTCTGGACAGACAGACAGGGTACCAGAAGGTAAGGGCAACTGTCAGATGCAGGAGAGCAGGATTAGTTTGTAACAACTCAGCATCAGACCCTGTGTGTTTCATACATTAGCACGGAGTGGGCAACGTGAAGTTCTGCTGTTGGGAGGATGATGACTTCCGTGCATGTTGCAGACATCAAAAGTATTTATCCAGACTATATTTTCTCATGCAGAAGTTAAAAAAGTGTGCCTAGATTTCTAATCATCCTGATTTTTACTCACTTGGAAGTGGTCAGATGTTAATGTCCTTGTTTTCCTTTACCAGGACTGATTAGGAAGGGAACTACTCTTTTTTTTTTTTTTTTTTTTTTTTTTCTTCCTTTTTTTTTTTTT